>PITA01010396.1:0-72164 GCA_004023965.1 Spilogale gracilis
ATGAATCTTGGAACACTGAAAAGATAAAATAAAATTTTTAAAAAAAGAAGTTTTGCCTAATGCAATCACCATGCTTGATTTATTGATCATATGTAGAATTCTGCTCTAAGGTGCACTCTTTGCAAGCACAAATGGAACATTTACAAAAATTGACCACATAGTAGGCCTTAGGCAAGTATCAACCACTTCCAATGAACTGGTAATTGTTCTTTCCACAATGCAGTTAAGTTAGACATCAATAGTAAGATTAAATCGAAATATATCCCTATACATTCAGAAATTAAACCACATGTCTGAAGAGCCCAGTGGATTAAAGAGATCATAATGTGAGTGAAAAAAATGATCCAGGGTTGGGAATCATCCAATCCAGTCCTATATGCCCTTGACCCACAGAACCAAGTGAGAGGGATGACAATGGCTTTGGGAAGCTCTAGACACTGAAGCAATTAAGACAAAAGCAACCAAATCTCTGACCCGTGGAGACTTCAGTTCTCTTTATTGATTGGTCAAATGGCTTAAATTCCCTAGCTTGGGTTGCTTCTCCTCTAATTGAGGATAGCAGTGTTTCTGTTTTGCATTGCATGATGTTGGGAAAATAGTCCATTGAGCAGCCCATGCAGATGTTGGAAGTATGTTTTCACCTGGCTTTTGGGATGCCTGCTGGACTGTAAGCCCCAAGTGGGCATCCATTGTTTGTTACAAGGCTGTCAACATGTAGACAGGGACTTCCGGGCACCACAGGAGAGAGCATTTGATGCCTGGAGACAGCTGGCTTCAGTCTAATTATCAAGAAGATCATCCTGCACTCAAGTGTTCAGTCTCACAGCTGAACTGCCTTTGAACTGGCAAGCTAAGAGATTTGATGGTACCCTGGGCTTTTCTCTGTCTTCTTTCCTACTCTACTTCCAGTTCCTGCTTACTGTAAAGGAGGGCAGGGTGGGAGAAGCCAGCATATGTTTTCCTGCCTTAACAGATTGCAAGGAATGTCGGGTGTATCTGTGCCAAGCATTGTGCAAACTGGCAAGTCACCTGTCATTGACTCTAATCTAATGAGCACCTGTCATTTTGACTCTAATCTTTTCGTATGTAGACCTAGAGAAACTCAGTACTGTTTCTGCATTCTAATACTGGCCCATAATGTTAGGGTAGCACCAACCAATCCAAATTGTTTTTCAACGTATTAACCTTAGAATGCAAATTTGTAGATGATAGAGAATCTTTCCTCTGTCTAGTTCACTGACTCTAATTCTTTCATATCACTCATCAACTGACCAATCCTAAAGGATTAATCCTGAAATTATAATGCAAACTTTCCAAATGCAGCAAACTGCCATATGAGCCAAAATGATGATTTCAATCTTTTGGGAATGATGCATGAATATGAACTCCTTAAACCAAATTTTTCTGCAGACGGGATTGGATCTAACGACGTTACAACTAGAAAGCCCTGTCTGGCTTTCTTAACTGAATTTTGAAGAACAGCTATATATCCTAGAAATTTAAACTGTGTTGTCTGCTTTTTCCAGGTGGCTTGTGGCTGGTATTTACCTCTCAATATGGAATAAATTTGTGAGCAAACACATTATATCTCTAACCAAATCCTGCAACCAAATTAAGGCAAATATGCTCTTGCTATACATTTCATCTACGGTTCAAAATAGGCAAAGAGGCATCTTCCTCTCCTACCAGGCAATTTTCAAAAATGAGTGGATCTGAATAATAATCTCTACATAATATCAATAAGAATAGCCACATCACACCCCATAAGCAATTAGAGACACAGGATTACCGTGTCTTATTCAAGCAATAGCTAAGTCTAGAATAAGGGGTGGGAAAACACACATGCATCACTTGAGGCAAGAAAATGATCCAAACAGAGACTATTCTTTCCTACCCCTGACAAAATTGATATTATTTCCCTGTCTATTTTCCTACTTGCTCCTGGCCAATACTATAATTAAAAGGCCTCTCTCCAAGGAGCTCAAAGTGCTTTGAAGACATGGTCTAATTAATCCTCCTGTAATGTCCACAAGCTCCAGGCCCTACCAGCCCCACCTAGGTGTGTGCAGCCTTTATGGAAAGTGACAGCCACTGTCGGAAGCAGCCTCTCTTTCCCAGAAGCTGTGAGCACAGCTTGTCTTCGGCGCTGGGGCGGTGTGTGTGAGCTGAAGGGCCCCACAGCCAGCAGTCGGCCCCCACGTGTATAATCTGCTCATTCATTCTTCCACATAAAGCTCTGTTGCCTCCATTGTGGCCAGAGCCAACCTGATTTAGAGACTTCCAACTAACTCATCTTCCTAAATGCATTTTTTTTTTTTTTGACTCCAGAAGTTGCTTTGTTCCTTATTATCACTTACCTGGCCTGTTCTGCTTTTTTCCGTTTTATTGTTTGTGAGGGTGGAGACACCGTTACCGGGTTGGCTGTGTTGATGATCATTATGGGTTCTGTTTTCTGTGCAGCTCTAATCCTGATAGTGTTAAATACTCTCGTGGCCATTGCAGTGACGGGTTGGAATAATGGTTTTCAGCAACGGTGTCAACTACAACTCTAGGTTTGCTTCTAGGGAGTTCATCTGAGAGCCCTCAGAATGCGGTTTGTGCAGTAGTAAGTATGAACATCTGATCAGTGGATTTTTGGAACTCATAATAAGGTTGGTTTGTTTACTTTGAAGTATGTTTTGTTTTCCCGTCATTTCTTCCCCCTCATTCATATCATTGCCTGAGGACTATGATGGTGCTAAAACATCAGGATGGTCTTCTCAGGAAGGGTTGCAGAGCTGTACTTTCTAGTATCTGAAAGAATGTTTCTCATTTTCTTATTTATTCTATCACCTGATAGTCATCTGGCACTTTAATACACTCAATATGGTATTTTAAAGAACACTATGAAGATACAATGGTAAGAACATTTACCCTCATGTCCCATAGTGAAATGAAGCTCAGAGAGGTTAAATACTGTTTTTCAAGATCACAGAAGTCAGATTCAGATTTGCTTTTGTACAATATCAATTTTCTTTCTACTCTCTTCTGTCAGTATGTGCTCTCTTTCCATTACCACCTATTTTTTATTCAATGATTGTTTACTTTGTGTTATTTTTTGGTGCCAGACACTGTGCTAGAGACTAGATATACAAATATAGAAAAGATACGTTAAAAAAAAAGATAATGGATGTGGGAATCATGTAAATGATTGATGTGATACTATGTGATTGAGGCTATGATCAGATGGTCTGCAAAAGGTAGAAGGAATTCTAGGACTGGAACTAGAGTGATAAGCAGAGAAGGGAAGAAGATATGCAAAGACAAAGGTAAATACCAAGATGCTGGGTCTGAGGACTCTAAATAGGTCAGTTTTCAGATCTGGGTTGGGGTGCAACAGAAGAGAAAAGTGGAGCGACCATTAGGACTACATCATGGAAGGCCTTGTGAACCATTCTAAGAAGTTTGGACTTTGGTCCTCAAGAAGTCACAGAAATCTTATATGCAGGAAAGTCATATGATCAAAACTGCTGATTCAATCAAGCTCTCTGCATTCTTCTTTGAGCCTATTCAACTGGAAAAGATGAAGGAAGTTTACTCTGTTTCATGTTGGTGACAGGGCATCGAAGTGGAATTTCCTACAAAATGTTAGTAAAAGTGTCTAATGATACATGGTTGCAGAAAAGAACTTTGGCAATATGTACTAAGAACCTTAAAACAATTCATTCTATTTTACTCAGTAGTTCTGCTTCTGCAAATATATTTTAGGGAAATTATCTCAAAAAATGAATATTTTAGGGCAAAGTTGTTTGGGTTTTTCAATAGAAAAGACACTAGAATAACCTGAAATGTCCAACAATGGGGATAATAGTTAAGAATATAATATACTTATCTATTTATAATGAATCTGATAGAAAAGTTTTAAATGTAATGATATAGTGAACAATTTCACGATCAGTTTGCCACCCAACACACATGCATGCTTATTTTTATTTATTTTTAATATTAATTTTAATTTATTATTTTTAAGTTTTTATTTAAATTCCAGTTAGTTTGCATACAGTATAAAAATGGTTTCAGGTGTACAACATACATATTTAGTTTTATAAAAGAGTTTTGCTTTCTGTCTGGCTCCAGGGGTAGAATATGGGACCAAGATTAAACCATAATTAGCACTCAGCACTTCATTTGTGAATTAAATGAATGAATAGGCAAAAGATGATTTATTTGGAGAGATTCTCCTTCTATCTTAAAAAACGACTTTCCTAGGGGCCTCTGGGTGGCTCTGATGCTGAGTTAGTTAAGCATCAGAGTCTTGGTTTCAGCTTAGGTCATGATCTCAGCTTTGAGCCCCAATTGGCTCTATGCTCAAAATGTATTCGGCTTGTTTCTTTTCCTCCCCCTCTGCCCCACCCCCCATGCATATGCACTCACTCTCTCTCAAATAAATAAATAAATAGATAGATAGAAAGATAGATAGATCGATAGGTAAATACAATCTTTAACAAAATGACTTTCCTATGTAATATACAACATACTGCAACAAAATATTAAAGAAGTTCCCAAAGATTCAATATTAATCCCATTGTCACACTCCAGAGTAAACCTTTGTTAATTGAAATGGGGAAAAAGTCCTTTCCTTCCAGACTTGCTAAGCTTCAGTGACCAAAATTCCAGGATTGTGGAATACAAAATTTAAGCAGCAAAAAGTGGTCTCAGAGTATGACTTTGCTGATTTGACTTGTGTGACCTCAAGCAAAGTGTCTTAAATTTACTTCTTATAAAAGCATAGGTTGATTTCCAAATCTGAATCACTTCAGGCTTACCATATGATGAAGAACTGAGAAATCCGGCACAATATAAAGTGAATAATGTAGAAAAAAATATTTTCCTGGGTATAGATTTCAGCTTCTGTTTTTCTCGGGAATATTTCATTTGGCCATTTGGGGATATTAAGGTTGAAGGTGACTGGCACTCCTCAAGGTCAGTGCTGTTCTTTGCAAAACACAATAAAAGCTTGCAGGAGGCTGAGGGCTCTGTGGGAAAATTAAGTATTGATTGAGGAGTAGATACGATGTTGTGCAATGTAGTTATTAGGCTCAATTCAGTGCTGTTAATTTGAGGTCTCACACTTTCTCAGAAGATTACACCAGTTAACAATACATTATTGAAGTCTGGGGTGCTTTTGTTCTCTGATCACTGCATCCTCTGTTCTCAGTCATGGACGACTACTTTTCCCAATCGACATGCTTTTATTGAACATAGGTGCATATAACCACTCAACTCAAATATGATCATTTTCAGGAGTTTGTGACACTTGGCAAAGTCAACTTTTCTTGCAAATACTCTCTTCCCATCAGGAACTCTGAACTCCATTGTCTTCATTTACAGTTCCCATGAATTATAATGGGGTCTTGGAAAAGTGGAACAAAGGAAATTCATCCTTTTGCTTTTAGTGATTCTCTGCCATTTGCAACAAAGCTGAATTGGGCAAGATCCCTGAACGTGGGAAAGGGCTCAAGGTCTCAGCAACTCAGATCAGAGAATGGAAAAAAGTCCTCCATAAAATCTTAGAACTGGAAAGAGCTTTAGAAAGCACCTAATCAAGCCCTTTCATTTTACAAATGAATAATTTCATATCCATAATGACTGTGTCATGCTTAAACTCTGTAGCTAGTTAGTGGCAAGCTTGGGAGAGTAACCTAAAGTGTCTTGACTCTGCATGTTTCTTTCCACCATGTGTTCTACTTGCACAGTTGTCTTGTATATGGCCAGTGAGGATCTCAGAGTCAACAATCCCCTTATGAACATGTACAGTTTATAAAAAATTAAATTTACGTTAGATAACGTTTCCCTCGATCCTTAAATGCCACATGCAACTAATATGCAGACTTCTGAAAACCTTGTGCATGATTTCATTGCATTTTCTAACAACTCTGTTTTATAGGGAGTGAAGTTTTTACTTGTTCCCACTCCACTGAAGACAAAGCTGAGGCCCAGAAAAGCTACATGGCTTGTCTCAGATGGCAGAGCCATTTACGGTCAACAGATAGATCCTCAAGCATGAGTCTTACACTCCGAATTCACTGCTCCTTCTACCGTTCCAGGCTGCCTCCATTGCTTACTCTTAATTTGTCCTTCTTTAAGGCTGTAGGCACGCTTCTCTGGGTGTTCTTCCCACAAGCCATGTGTGCTGGAAGAGGCTACTGTGTGCTCCGTATTTTAGCATGTGCTCTGACTTAACGCTCATAGTTAGAATTGGGAAAGGAATACGATATTATTTCTGCATTCTCTGGGCATGGCAGATATTGTGCTGATTACTCCGTGTTTATGATCATTTTCATTATGCCTAGGAGAAACATGATATACAACACGTGAATCATTTATTAACTTCTCTAAATTTACATTTGGTGACGTTCCTCGCAACCTGCACTGTGACTACCTTCAGCCTCACTTGTGAGAGGAACCATGATCTCTTAGAAACACCGTTTCTGGGGCGCCTGGGTGGCTCAGTTGGTTAAATGACTGCCTTCGGCTCAGGTCATGATCCAGGAGACCCGGGATTGAGCCCCGCATCGGGCTCTCTGTTCGGCAGGAAGCCTGCTTCTCCCTCTCTCACTCCCCCTGCTTGTGTTCCCCCTCTGGCTGTGTTTCTCTCTGTCAAATAAATAAAATCTTAAAAAAAAAAAAAGAAAGAAACGCTGTTTCTTCCTCAGCCATCGTCTGGGACTAGCTCTTTCTTTCCCGAGGAAAATCACTCTAGTTGACAAGGGCTTCCAATGTGGAGCTACTTTTGAGGCGGTTGCAACTTATCTTTTCCAATCAAATGGGAACAGTTTGTGTTTTCTTACAACTCCAGAGTAGCCATAAATGTGGGGTAATAGATTTCTCAATGCCTACTAAGATAATTGCCCTGGGGAAAAGATTAACGTGGAGGCCACGAGCTGTGAGTGCGGCGCCCCTCCATCCTGTTCCATGTGGCTTTCCCTGACGACCTAGAAAACAAGGCTGGAGGAAGACAGCTTTAAATTCCTCACACTAAATTAGTTCTGAGATGCTTCTGGGCAATGACTGCCAACGGAACTCTGTTTCGTGGTGGAAATATTTATAATGAAACATGACGAAGTAAAATTCAAGTCCCAAATCGCCCAACACGGAAGCACTGAAATTGCAATTCTGGGTATAGTGACACCTCCAATTACTGAAATGTGAAGTAATTCTCTTTGGAAAATGACTTCACTTTGAGGAAATGAATACTGAGTAAGGGTTATGACACAAACGTCAGGGGCTTCAAATCCTCTCTCTGGTGTTACTGCTGACCTCAGACAAGCAAATTGGACTCACTGTGTCTGTTTCTTCCTCTAGAGGCAAAAAAATTACCAACAAGAGGTCTTCCGGGGCTCACCAGAAGGCTGTGAAGCATCATCAAACAGCTCTGGGAATGAAAGCACTGAGTACAGAGGGAGTTTTTACAGTCCTAACAATTGATATGATGTAATTTTCAGTGCTTCCTCTGACTTTTGTAGGGAGTGCTCACATTTTTTGACAAAGCTCTTCAGTGCCATTGCTTTGAGACTGAGAATCAAGAGCAAACAAGATATCTTACACAAGTTTATAGTTGCTTTATTTATTAGTGAATGAATTCATTTATCCCTTTATTCAACAAGTATTTACTGACGCTTACTGTGTACCCAATGTTGTACTTTATATTGAGGATCTAACAATGAATCAAGTTGCTGCGGCAATTTCCTAATCAGATATTAAGGAAATATATGGCCAACTTTTGATATTCAGGGTAGTTATGTTCTGTAATTTTCTGCAAACACTGAATTTGTGCACGCTCAACCATTGCTCCTATGGGAAATACAGGGTTAGGTTCCTGTGAGCCTCTGGTCTCAACATAACCTTGTTTTATGAATGTTTTGTTTAAAGACTATCCCTGATACTGGAATGAAGCTCACACGTATTTTCTCTATAAGGCTTATCTTTGGGAGCACTAAAGAAGAACAGTTGAGCAGAACCAATCTGAGCTTGGGCTTATTTCTCTGGGAAACATAACTAACTCCCCAAGACTCTTGTAACATCTCAAGAAAGCCCCTTTTTTTACCCCCCTCCCGCGCCCCCCACGCCAGAATGACTGAGACTTGCTTTCTATCCACTTTAGCAGCTTAGGGTCAGGTTATTCTAATTTCCCCACTAAAAGAAAGAGATCATTTCCTACACTTTCAATGTTATAAAGCAAAATTATACTGGCATACTAGTAAATTAAGCAGGCATCTTGGTTTTATATATTCAGGGTTTTTTTTGTAATTACAGAATGTGTCAGCTTTAACATTAATTACATTGTGTTTACTCATTTATAGTGGCAAGGAAATGATCAGCCTTCAACTTGTCTTACAAGCCTTCTGATTACCCCAAGAGGAAAATTTCAGTTTGTCATAGTTTTGTTTTATTATGGCCAAATACACATAACATAGAAATTTACAATTTTAACCATTTTTAAAGTGTATAATTCAGTGGCAATAAGTAAAATCATGGGGCACCTGGGTGGCTCAGTTGGTTAGGTGTCTGCTTTCCACTCAGGTCATGATCTCAGGGTCCTGGGATCAAGTCCCTTGTCAGGCTCCCTGCTCAGTGGGGAGTTTGCTTTTCCCTCTCCATCTGCCCCTCCAGGCTGCTCATGTTCTCCTTCTCTCTCTCTCTTTCTCTCTCTCTTAAATAAATAAATAAATAAATAAATAAATAAATAAATAAATAAAATCTTTAAGAAAATGAGTATATTCACAATGTTGGGCAATCATCACTACCCATTTCCAAAACTTTTTCATCATCTTGAACTGAAACTCCAAACTCATTCAACAATAACTCCCCATTTCCCTCTCTCCTCTTCTACTTCTGTCTTTGTAAATTTGACTATATAATTACCTCATTGAAGTGGAATCAAACCAGTATTTGTCCTTTGTTTCATTTAGCATAGTGTTTTCAAGGTTCATGCATGTGGTAGTGTACAAAAGAATTTAATTCTTTTTTTAAGGCTGAATAAATATTCCATTGTACGGATATGCCACATTTTTAATCCAGTCATATTATTGTATTTTTGTTATACTCCCCTATCAGACTCTGAGTTTCTAGAGGGCAGAGAAGATGGATAGTGTGTCTTTCTACTCCCAGCCCCTAGCAATGTTGAAGAGAAGAAAGGATGAATGTCTTTATTGGTAATTCAGCAATAGGCAAGGAGTTACAGCTCCTCTATCACTTGGAGACATTTGAACTTGTCACTAGACCTAGATCTATAGTCCTCAAAGACTAGGCTGTCATCTTTAGCTGTGTCCTAATAGGACAGCCCTCTGGGGACCAAAGGCTTACCCCACTTCTATATCTTGGGGGAAGAGCATGGCACAAAGTAGCTTTGCTTCGTCTGAGGTTTTGACTCACACAGAGGCAAGCAAGAGGGGATGGGGGGGGTGAGGGAATTCAGGTAGAGAAGATTCTGACTCACTGCTTTATGTGTTAGGGAAAATCTAAGTGCACAAATAGATTCTGAGGGAAATTCAATTTTTTGCCTTATCTCGCATTTTGCAATGCCCTCTTTTAGTCCACATAATCAAATGTGACCTTTGGAACAGATGCAGTATTGAATGGAATGAAATAAAAATTGATCCTGCCAACTTAGTCAAAGATAGCCTAGTAGATAATATGCCTCAGACTTTAAAAACAGCTGAGAGAATTTCTATAAATACAGAAATAGGTAGGCTGCCTTGCTAGGTGACAGAAGACATTCGCTTCAGTGCTGTAGTTCACTTGTGCTTTTTATCCTTTTCTGCCTGAGGCCTGTGTGTACATTTATTTCAAGTTTGACAACCATCATATATGGCTTTATTAATGCCCAAGAAAGAAAGACCCGGTGAGGAGAATTGAAATGTGTGGACAGTGAAACCAAGAAACTTGTGAAGGAGCAGAGGTCATGGCCCCCGTGTCTGGAGGCAGACAGACCCCTAGACTGGCTTCTCAGCCTGCATTTAAGTAGCTGGGTGACCATGAGCAAGTTATTCTCTAAGATGGAATTTTCTCCTTGCAGGGCTGATGGAGGATTATATTACATATTTATAGGAACCACACGTGATAAGTGATTGTCATACAGTAACTTGTAATATAATTGGTAATAATTCTTAGTATTTTTGAGTCTGTATGATGTGGTTCCCTATTGCACTAGGGAACAGTGGACCTTGGATATATGTTCGAACAGTGGACCTTGGATATATGTTCGAACAGTGGACCTTGGATATATGTCCTTTGGAGAGGAGGAATATGGAGCTACCAGGATATAATTTAAAGACATTCTATATATAGGGTTGCCAGATTTAGCTAATAAAAATGCAGGAAACTCAATTAAATATGAATTTCAGATAAGCAACATTTTTTTGTAGCTTAAGTATATCTTATTCAGTATTTGGAACACATTTATACTAAAAAATTATCATCATTTATCGAGATTCAAACTTAACTGGACATCCTCTGTTTTTATCTTGCAACCCTACAGGTAGGGCACCTTATCTAAGAGATCTATTTTAGATTCATTCCTGTGGTTATTAAAGGTTTTTTAAAAATTTTTTCTAGGGCATTTATTTATTAACATGCTAGTTTAAGCTTCAGTAATATATAGACAAGTAAGGGCTTGATGACACCTACTTGAGGGCAGGCATTGTGAGAATGAGGCTCTTCCCAAACCCCTATTCTTGGAACCTGCCTTGCCTTTGTTTTATGGCAAAGAAGAATTAAGGTTGCAGGTGGAATTGTTTGCTCATCAGCTGACCTTAAGCTAGAGAGATCATCCTAAATGATCTAGATGGGTTCCACAGAATCACATGCGTGATTAAAAGGGGAAGAAGAAGGGAGAGGAGAATCAGAGAGAGGACAACTCGATTTGCTGTTGCTGACTTTGAGGATGGAGGAAGAAGGCCAGGAACCAAGGGAGGGGAGCAAGACAAGGAAGCAGATCCTTGTCTAGAGCTTCCAGAAAGGAAGGCAGCTCTGTTAGTGTCTTGATTTCAGCCCCATGAGACCCACTTCAACTTCTGAACCAGAGAACTGTGAGACAACAAGTGCATCTTAAGTCACAAAGTTTGCATTTGTTATGGCAGCAGTAGGAAACTAATACAGGGACCAATGTTAGGAAGGAAGTGGCCAAGGAAGTGGCTCAAAGAATAACTGGAGCTGGGAAGGGGGTGTGCACAGGTGTCTTAGTAGAAAACCCTAGTTAAGAGAATTGTCTACACCCATAAGATAATGGATTGAACAAACATCCCACCCACACAGAACCATCAAATAGAATCCAGAGGAATCCTAGGAATCCTCTAGGCCGGCCTCTTCATTTCTCCAATGACACATCCAAGGCTCAAAGAGATGGAATTGCTGGGATTCATAGAGCAAAGTAAGGAATGAACCAGAGTGAGAATTCTGTTCTCCTGACCCTTTGGCCAGCACTCACTGCACCACATCACATTCCCCAAATCATTATTTTCAGATGAAAGGATTAACTATTTAAAATTCAAAGAACTCTTTAGGAATATTTTTGAACCTTCCAATGTTAATTCATGAACTGACTCAGAGTGGGAAAGCAGTTCTCTCTCCTGGACTCCCCATGGCTCTGTCTCTGCCTATGGGGTCCTCTCCCTACTTCTTCTTTTTTTTTTTCCAGAAAATAAATATTTTATTTATTCAATGGAGACAGAGAGAGAGAAAACAGAAGCAGAGGAGGGGCAAAGGGAGAAGTAGACTCCCCGCTGAGTGGGGAGACTGATATTGCAGGACCCTGAGATCCTGATCTGAGCTGAATGCACAACTGAGCCACCCAGGTGCCCCTCCCTACTTCTTATTTGGCCTCACAGCTTCGCATCCTCAGGACTCAGCTCACCTACTTTCACCTGCTCAAGGAAATAGAGTATGGTGTTAAGAGAGCCAGTGTGGGCATTGGGTCAAGACAGGTCTGAGTTCTCATCTTGGTTTTGTCCCTGACATGATACTGTGTAATCTCTTGGAGACTCAGCATCCTTATCTATAAATGGGGATAATAATTTAATGTAATAGGACTTAATACGATAATTCCTGTAAAGCATTTAGCACAGAGTCTGAGACATAGTATTGTTCTTTATTGAATGGTATCACACAGGGCTGTAATTTACTTGAACTTCTCGCTGCTCTAGACTATAAGCAACTTGGAGTCTGTGTTCATGTCTTCTTGTGTTTTTCTATTTCCCAGCACCATGTACATACAGTACCTGACTAAAAATTTGACAAAAAAAGCGCACAAAACCCAACAGCACTAACATTTATTGTGCACTTATCACGTGCCACTGTTGTCCATACCCCACGTATAGTGAGTAATTCATTCTGTCCCTCGTGGGACACCTGAAAGGCAGGTATTGACATACCCGTTTTATAGGATCCAGTCTTTGCTTTATTCCCTCCTTCTACATTTTCAAGTATTTGCCAAGTTGTCATTCTCTTTCAGATAAATGACTTGAGCTACAGAGTTTCTAGATAGAAGCATGGAGAGCTGCTGAAGTGGGAGGGGCCATTACAAATTCCAGGGGGGCCATATGCAGGCACATAGAGACTTTCATTCTTGAGAAATGTCTGTCGGATGGATTAATAAACAAACAACAGATATACTGGATAAAAACAAAACAAACCAATCAACTGAACAAAGAAAAACAAGCAACCTGAGGCAACGTCCTTTAATACTCCAAAAATAACTCAGTCTCTAATATGGCCTCATTTGAAAACAAAGTAGCAGTGTGAAATCTCCTTGTGTTTCTGGTTGGTCTTTCAAGCATAGCAGACAGGTAATGACTACTAATTAGTTAGCTATTGATTTTGGGGATTTTGCCTTCCCAGTATGGGTAAATGAAATTTTCAGCGAGGATGGGAAAGGGTGATGATTACTTTGATTTCTATGAGCTCTCTTCCAATTCTAAGATCTTGTAGGCTTTGACATTTTTATATTATACTTGTGTTTAATTGGAAATTTGCTTTCTTGATACTACTTATATTCTATGCAGGATTAGGTATTTAGTGTGGAAATATTCCTGTGAATACATGACACTGGAGGGTATCACTGACAGTTTCCAGTAGACTCTGGGGATGGTTAATGCTACTGAATTCCCTATAAGATATGCACCATGGTCTGCCAAGTGGGATAGGTATTCCCATATTGTAGTTTGGTGGGGAAATTTGTTTTCAAATCAACTCTAAAATTTGGAGAATATACAGATCCTTCATGAGCTAGAGAGAGTGACATCTTTATAGTTTTGGGCATTGAGAAAACTCTGAAAAGAAGTACCCTCCCTTCCAAGTATAAAAATGAACTGATACCAACTAAATTCCCTTGAGTTTTCTTTTGTCTAAAATTTCTAAGTGATCTATGAGGGAAATTTCTGTTTATTCTCATAGTCTGAGAAGGGGGCTGATTAAGCTGTTAAACTTGATTTCAGATAGAAATACATCTATTTCTATACTCCATCAGAGTGGAATAACCTCACTCTGCTCTCACTATGTGGTCCTGGATCTCTAGTTCCAGGAACTGCCTCTTAAGGTTTACTATCGGCTGGAAATAACTAAGATGAGGGAAGCTATTTGTCTACCAACATTTGTCTACACACTTAGGAGTGGAGGGAGAGAAGCTTTCTAGCTTCTCTGAGCCTAATCCTTATCAAAGGATCAAAATCTTGGAAAAGAAGGTTTATTAGTAAGGATCTTTAATTATTCACAAGATCAAGGAATTGATATAATGCTCCTAGTCTACTAAGAGAGGTTTGGCCACCACAGTAGTTAAATGGGCAAAGGACAGCAGATGATTTTTCTTAAAAGAACTAATGGTTACTCTACCTTATTAGAAGACAGTCAACATCATGAGCCCTGGAAGACGAAAATTAAAGAGAAAATGTGAGATCATTTTTTACAAATCAGACTTGCAAAGATTGTCAAGATCGGTTCCCACCCAGGAGGCTAGAGTGAGAGAAAGGGGATTCCCTTATTCTCCTACAGTGCAGAGTTCATGAGCATTTGTTTTAGTCTTCTTGGGCTGCTGTAACAAAATACCCTAGATTGAATGGCTTAAGCAACAGAAATTTATCTTCTCAAAGTTCTGGAGGCTGAATGTCCAAGGCCAGTTGAGTTCTGAGGGAGCGCTCGCAGAAAGTTAGCACCTTCTCCCTGTGTCCACACATGGCAGAGATTATCCTTTTCTCTCTCTCCCTTCCTTCCCTGCCCCTGTCTTCTTTTAAGGGCCTCAATCTCTTCAATCCCATGCTCTCATAACCTAATTACCTCCCAAAGGCTCCACCTCCTACCATCACACTAGGGTTTGGGTCTTCAACAGGATAATATGTATCAAATCTTTAACAAAGAGATGACTTCACTCCAGCAATTCCAGTAATAAGAATTTATCCAAAGTGGAGCAGCTGGGTGGCTCATCTGGTTAAGCATCCAACTCTTGGTTTTGGGTTAGGTCGTGATCTCAAGGTTGTGGGATCAAGCCCCATGTCGGGCTCTGTGCTCAGTGCAGTCTGCGTCAGATTCCCTCTCCTTCTCTCTCTTCCCCATGCACCTCTCAAATAAAATAAATGAAATCTATTTTTAAAAAAGGGCTTTATCCTAAGGGAAAACTTGGACCAGTGTTCAAAAGTGTATCTACAGGTTGTTCTCTGCAGTGGTGCTTATCTTAGATGTTGGAAATGCCATCCATTAATCTCGGACGAGCTAAGCAATTTATGATACACATATACCAGACGTCAGTACTCTTCTTAAAGGGCAAGATAAAAAGTAACTTAGGCTTTGGGGTCAAGAAGCAAAATTGAGGATATTATATAGGCACTAATATAATTGGAAATGGAAATTGGAAATTATGATATTAAAAATGTAAAAATCATCTGTAGCTTGCAGGCATACAAAACCAGAGAGCTAGATCTCTGATCTATACAGTAGAATGCTAAAAATCTATTAAAAATAATGATGTAGCTCTATATTTATTAACATGAAAAGATAGCTACAATAAACTAGAGAAAAAGCTTGTATAGTATGACCATATACTACAGCATGTGTGTATACAAACAAAACAGCATGTTAATTATAACTATTTTTGGGGAAATCAAATTTTTGTGTACAAATATATATGCATACAAAGTTTAAAAGGCCACAAACAAAAATATTAACTGTGGTTAACTTTGGGCGGGGCTGCAGATTGGAGTGATTTTTATTTCTTTCTTTAAAAATTTCTGTATTTTCTGATCTTGGAAAAGCAATGGGCATATATTAATTCTAAAATTGTAAAATAAAATAAAACTATTCAAACTTCAGGGTTCCTCGGTGGCTCAGTGGGTTAAGCCTCTGCCTTTGGCTCAGGTCATGATCTCAGGGTCCTGGGATCGAGTCCTACATCAGGCTCTCTGCTTGGCAGGGGGCCTGCTTCCTCTTCGCTCTCTGCCTGCCTCTCTGCCTACTTGTGATATCTCTCTCTGTCTGTCTCTCTCTGTCAAATAAATAAATAAAGTCTTTAAAAAAAGTTTAAAAAACCAACTATTCAAACTTTATAAGCACCTCTAAGAATCAAACACAAATTAAGAAAACAAGGTGCTATTATACAGAATATTGCTAATTGCTAAGTATTATGCCAGAATTGGGGGTCAAGAATTAAGAACTCAATCTGTTTTTAGATGGTATATTTAGGGTAATGTTTAAACATGAGAGTGTTAGCAGGACTTACCCCCTACTTTTCCTAGAAAGTTACAAGTGCAAATTTGAGGAAGGGAATGGTCTAATTAAACCCTCAATACCTTTTCCAAGCATCTAATCATTGTTATTGCTTATGTTAAACACAAATTTTAGAATCCACACTGAAGTAAAACTTTTGTAAGACAACCTCGGTGGGAATGGAAAAGAAAATTGGGAAAGTTTACATTTAATCAGAGCTTTCAGTTTTAACATGAGAACAGTGCAAAGCCAGTGAAAATATAGTCATTTTGCCAGAATAAGAATGATACCAGGGAAGAGAAATTTTAGAAAGATGACACTTAGCTATTTAGCTAAAATTAATAAGTAACTTATTTTTTATCTCAAATGAATTAATTTCCCAGTGCTTGCAAAATATTTCTCTTGGATGCACTCTTTAAAATTAGCTTTTCGAGACTCTTGACTTTGGGAAACAAACAGAGGGTTGCAGAAGGGGAGGTGAGTGGGGGGATGGGGTACTTGGGTGATGAGCATTAAGGAGGACACGTGATATGATGAGCACTGGGTGTTATGCGTAACTAATGAATCAATGGAAACTGTATCAAAAACTAGTGATGTACTGTATGATGGCTAATTGAATTTAAATAAAAAGTGCTTTGTTTTTAGATAATAAAATAAAATAAAATAAAATAAAATAAAATAAATTCGCTTTTCAAGTTTTCATCACTACCAGTGGAAGAAATTCCCTCTTTGAGTAGATTTTCTGAATTGTCGATTATCCCTAGTGATGGCAGCTCATTTTCTATGGGAAATGCTGTTGTGTATGTATGTCTGATAAAAACATTCTGAATGAGGGGGTGGTCCATAACTTTGAAGAACTTTTAGTTTGCCAAGGAAATAGATGTTTAAATGTTTTGAGGTAAGAAGTTCTGTTATATAGCAAAGCCAAATAATGATAATCATGATAATAGCAAAAGCTTTGATTTATCAAATACTTACTAGGCCAGGCCCAATATGAGAGCAAGTCTGCTAGGACACAGGTCACAGGTCTTCCTATATTCACTTTAAGATGTGGGTTAATGTTCAGAGAGGCAAAATAACTCTTAAGGCCACATAACTAGTAAGTGATAGAAATGCAGCTCAAACACAGCCCTGCTTTAATTTTATCTACTTTCTGCTGTGCCAAACTTCCCACCTGATAGTACAAATATAAACTATCATCATAGTCCTAGTCTGTTCTTGTCATTCTTTCACATACTTAATGTCTTAGTCAGGTTATGCTCCTGTAACAGAAGACCGTAGACTGGGTATTAACTGATTTAAACAACTAACGTTTAATTACTTCCAAATACCATCATCCTGGGGGTTAGGAATTCAACATAGGAATTCCGGAGGGACACAAACAACAACCAGTGCATACTACGTAGTAATGAATTGATTGATGCTTCAAAACTGTATCTGAGAGGTATGTTATGAATCTTATGAAACCATGATGAAATGTTGAATATAGAAGTCTTGATTATTAAAAGATAGCAGCCATGTTGGTTGCCTCTGTGAACATTTGTGGTTATCAATCCCTTTCCCTTCTCATTAAAATATGATACAGTTTCCATTGTATTATCCTTGGTAACGGATAGCTGCTCTCAGACCATCAGCTTCTTGTGATGTGTGTTGCGACTCAGGTCTTAGGTCAGTCACATGCTTGTAATTTACTGCTGTCTCTGCAGCCACCCCTACTGTGGCCTGATATATGGTTAATTTCTTCTTAGATAATCATGTATTCCAAAGATTTGGCATTTACAAAAGTGAACTGAGGAAAAACAGAATTTGAACATAAAGTTTCATGGTCAGAGGGGGGAAGAAACCAACCAACCAACTAACCATCCAACCAACCAACCAAACAAACAAAACTGCTCTCTGTTCTTTGCTCATGGACAATAGACACTTGACAAAGTGCTCAACATCCCTCAGCATCAAGGAAATACAAATCAAAACCACAGTGAGGTACCACTTTACACCAGTCAGAATGGCTAAAATTAATGAAGCAGGAAATGACGGATGTTGGTGATGATGCAGAGAAAGGGGAACCCTCCTACTCTGTTGATGGGAATGCAAGCTGGGGCAGCCACTCTGGAAAACAGTTTAGAGATTCATCAAAAAGTTAAAAATAGAGCTACCTTATGACCCAAAAATCGCACTACTGGGTATTTACCCTAAAGATACAAATGCAGTAATCCAAAGGGGCACAAGCACTGTTTATAGCAGCAATGTCCACAATAGCCAAACTGTGGAAAGAACTTAGATGTCCATCAACAGATGAATGGATAAAGAAGATGTGATACACACACACACACAATTCAATACTATGCAGCCATAAAAAAGAATGAATCCTATCGTTTGCAATGATGTGGATAGAACTGGAGGGCATTATGCTGAGCAAAATAAGTCAATCAGAGAAAGACAATTATCATATGATCTCACTGATATGAGGAATTTGAGAGGTGGGGGGTAGGGAGGGAAAAAAAATGAAACAAGATGGGATGAGGGAGGGAGACAAACCATAAAAGAATCTTAATCTCAGGAAACAAACTGAGGTTCAAGGAGGGGTGAGGAGGAAGGATAGGGTTGCTGGGTTATGGAAAAAATAAAAATTAATAAAAACCAAACCAAAACAAAACAAAACCCCAAAACAATGCATTCCAAACTTTGCCCTTGAGTTTCCAAAACATTCTCATATTTCCTTGATTACTTTTCTTTTCTTTTTTTTTTTTTTTTTTTTTTAAGATTTTATTAATTTGACAGAGAGAAACACAGCCAGAGAGGGAACACAAGCAGGGAGAGTGGAAGAGGGAGAAGCAGGCTTCCCGCCAAGCAGGGAGACCGATGTAGGACTCAATCCCGGTTCTCCGGGATCATGACCTGAGCTGAAGGCAGTTGTTTAACCAACTGAGCCACCCAGCTGCTCCTCCTTGATTACTTTTCTTAACCAGAGGCAGTACTCATTCATTTATTTGTACATTCCCTTTCTTCTCTCCTGTTCATTCATTCCACCTTTGTTTACTGAATAGCTGTTCTGGGCTAGGAATTGTCCTGGATATAGGGCACAAAGCCAAATGAAAGATGGTCCTTGCCCTCCATAGACCTTCTGGTTTTGTGTTATATAGTCATAAGATTTATATTGTGACAACAAGATATTGTAACATGGATGAAAAAATGGGATCTATATGATGGTTAGCTATCAATCATCACAGTGATGCTGGGTAGCACAATCACTCCCAAACTCAATGGCTCCAAACAACAATCATTTGTCTCTTACTCATGTGAAGAATGTTGGGTGGTGTATATTGGTTTCCTAGGGCTGCCATAACAAAATACTACAGACTAGGTGGCTGAAACAACAGAAATTTATTTTTTCACAGTTCTGATGGCTCTAAGTCCAAGATCAAGGTGTCAACATGTTTGGTTTCTTCTGAGGATTCTTAACTTAACCTGTAGGATAACCTTCTCTTTGTGTCTTCACAGGGTCTTCCTTCAATGTGTGTACATGTCTGTGGCCTAATCCCTGATTATAAGGATATCAGTCAGATTGGATTAGGGCCCACCCATTAGAACTCATTTGGCTTTACTTCTTTAAAGTTTCTATCTCAAAATATAGTCATATTCTGAGGTACTATAGGTTAGGAGTTTAACAATAAACTTGGGGGCACAGCCCTGCCCATGACAGGTTGGGATTAGTTGATATAAGCTGGGTTTGGTGGCAGGTTTCATTTCTCCCAGTCTCCTGGAGATGTGGACTAACGGGCACATTCTTCTCATGGCAGAGATTGGAAGCTTCCAGAACGGTGAGTGGAAACATGCAGTGCTTCTTAAGGTCCTGGCTCATGATCACTTCCACCCACATTCCACTGGCTGAAACAAATCCATAGCCAAGTCTAACTTGAATGGAATGGGGAATAGGCTTTATCTCCAGCAGAAGGAGCTATAGTCACAAGAGGAGACAGGGAGGGATGAAGAATGGGAAACAATAATGTAATCTACTTTGAAAATGGAATGCATTAATTCAGTCTGGAGTTTTTGTTACCTGACAAGAATTGAATATTTATTTTGCTTCTGAGTATTCAGTGTTGAGTAGGTTTCATTGAGATTTAAAAAATGTGTGCCAGTATGCTTGTACTATTTGAGTAATTTCAAAGTTCTTTTCTGAAACAACCACATTAGCCATTATATTAGTTGAGTAAAAATGATCACAATGTAGTATCCAGTTGTTTCTCTCAGTAGCTAGATCACCATCTAGATACAGAGCAACAAACTGGTGTTCCAGGTCTGATACCCACATAACTGCTGGTTTACAGCTACAGAGTCTTGGAAGGTTCTCCATCTGATGTACAGCAGGAGGAGAGACCAGCAGATGTTTGCTCTCATGACTGAAAACATTTCAAAATTAAGTTCCCTGACAAGGGGTCAGTAATATTTAGAACAGCATGAATTAGGTAATAATGTGGTGTAAATCATTCAAATACCCTGGAAGAAATTGAAGTGAGAGGAACAGTATGAAAAAAGGAAGTATCAATGTATTTGTTGAGAGAGAAAATTAGAATAACTCCACTTATATTTCCCTAGTGGGGTTATTACACTCCTTGGCTCAGCCAGGTGGCTTGGGCTCCACCAGAAATAAGGAGATGGGATAGGTGGGAAATTACTATCTGTGGAAATTACTATCTATTAGACAAGAGAAAGGAAGTAACACAGATTGGACTATCTTAGGGAAGGAAAGGAAATGGGAACAAAATGATTTGAACAACTGATGTAGAGAAAAGAAGGTAGAGAAATGAGAAAAGCCTAGATTGGAAATGCCCCAAATGGCTTTTCTGGCCCCTGGATCTTCTGGTTACATTCTCTAGGGTGCATGAGTTTTATACAACTTTACAGTCTTAAAACTTTCACTTCTCTTTATTTGATGACAAGCTAAAGAAATATTAATTGAAGAATTTCCTAGGTGTCCCACAAGATTATCTTTTAACTGGGTTCTGTTGGGAAATTTCAGGCCGGCATCTTTTCTAATAACCATAATATTTGTGCTAAACACAAGCCCCCCAAAATGTGTTAGGGCCCTGGATAAAGAAGTGACTCATAGTAGTTCAAATATGAAAAATACGGAGGTTGAATTAAGTAACACCTTCTATGTGGCTGCTTAATACACAAAAAGAGAACATATTAAAGTGTTGATGTTACTCTAATCCTGAATACATAACTCTTTGCAATAATTTATTAGCAGCAACTATGGTATTAAATATGACAGTATGAATTTTTTTCTTTAAATCGCATTAGAAAAGATTCCTGTATTTTGTTTTGTTTTTGGATGTACTCTTACATGGTCAGACCCATCAATAAAATGGAATAGGACTACATTTTAATTTAAAGGTAGAAATCAAAAATAGTGAAAGCTTCAGTGGTGATTCATCTTGCTAACAGTCTAAAGGATCAAGCAATTAGGAGCCAAGGGCAAGTAGCTCCAAGATGGGCCATGTTGACATGAAGATTATTTTGAGTTAAAAAAAAACAATCAAAGCCCAGCAGATTCAGGACAAACTCTTTACCTCCCCCACAACTGACTACAAAGAATTTAAATAGAGGATCTGCTCCAGAAAGAGAGCTATCACCCTGGGTGACCACATTATGCTGTGAACTATGTTTGGTAGATAGGGAAGAAACTAGCAAGACCTGTTTGATCAGAGTCCTCTCTATCCCATTGTTTCTGAGTGGCCCAATAAACATTTGTTTACAAAACATTCACTCTTTTTCATTCTTCCAGAAGGTTGCATTGCTTCCCATTGAGGTACAAGACCTATACTTGCTTATCCTTAGTTCAGAATGACATATACACCTCATTTTGCCTGACTGTCTTTGCAATGTCCATTTCTGTGGATTCTCCATATGTACAAAATTAAATGTGATTTTTCTCCTGTTAATCTGTCTCATGTCAATTTGATTCTTAGTCAGGCTATGATCTTGAAGGAAACAGAAAGCTCTTGTTCCCCAACACCAACAAAGAGTAAAACCAAAAGACATTGTACCTCTTTTGTCTATTAACCTCAGTATTATTTGCTCTCAGTAAATATCAAACATCACATTAATGATTTTTTGAGAAATTGTATTAATGTTGTAGTCTCATTTGTGTTTACTCTGTGAATTTATTTTGGTTATAGAGTTCTTTAAGAGCTATACACACAGGGAGTCTTTACTTAGTTTAACATTTATATATTTTTTAGAACATTACAATTATTTAAATTAATACCAGAGGTATTTGAACATTTTTTTCCCTGTAGAAGTAATTTGTTTATAAGCTCAGTGAAAGATGGAGATGATAGGAGACAGGTAATGAGGCAAAGTTTTCTAGAAGGATAATGGGAAGTCAAAGAGGATATATTATCTTCCTACTGTTGCTGTAACAGATGTATGGGCCAACAGCATATGGCTCCAAGATGGGCCAGTATGACATGAACATTATTTTGAGTTAAAAGCAATCAAAATGCAGCAGATTCAGGAAAAGCTTTCTCCCCTCTGTATCCTCAAATTCCTACCCTTCTCCTTAGCATCATGTTGCCTGACTATGTTTGGTGTTTCCATGTCTACATGGATTCCTTGTATTTAAGCTACTATTTTTTTTTTTTTTTTTAAGATTTGATCTATTTATTTGAGAGAGAGAAAGAGAGCACAAGACAGTGGGGGAGTGACAGAAGAAAAGAGAGAAGCAGATTCCTCACTGAGCAATGAGCCTGATGGGGAGCTCAAACCCAGGACCCTGGGATCATGACCTGAGCCAAAGGCAGCTGCTTAACTGACTGAACCACCCAGGAGCCCCTACATACACTACTGTTATATTTGATTTTCTTCTGTTAATCTATCTGTGGCATTTGGTTCTTAGTCCAGCAAGAAGGACCTTGAAGGATAGAGAAAACTCTTCCTCCCCAACACAGACTACCATAAATGTAGTGTTATAAAACAACACGAATATATTCTCTTACAGTTCTGGATGCCAGAAGTCCAAAATCAGACTCACTAGGACTAAAGTCAATGTATCAACAAGGCTGGTTCCTTTTGGAGGGGAGAATCTGTTTCCTCATCATATCCAGCTTCTGGAGACCACCTGCATTCCTTGGTTCATGATTCCTTCCTCACACTGCTCTTTATGTTCTGTTGTCACATCTCTACTTTCTCCTGTGACCCCCTTACCTCTCTCTTAAAAAGACCCTTGTGATTACATTTAGGCCCATCTGGATAATTCCCCATCTCAAGACTTTTAACTTAATCACATTGGAAAAGTTCCTTTTGCCATAAGCTAATAATCAAAAGTTCCAGGGATTAGGATGTGGACATCTTTGGAGACCATTATTTATCTTACCACAGAGGGAAGTATAAAGACCATATTAAGATCCAGGTTAGAAGAAGGAATGGGGGCACCTAGGTTGCTCAGTCTTCTAACTCTTATTTTTGGCTCAGGTCATGGTCATGGTCTCAGGGTGGTGAGATCAAGCCCCATGTTGGGTTCTGCATAAAGCAGGAAGTCTGCTTGGGGTTCTCTCTCTCTGTCTCTCCTCCTGCTCGTGCTCTCATTATATCTGTGAAATAAATAGGTAAATCTTAATTAAAAAAAAAAGAAAGAACATGAAATAGGATTGTGCATGAGAAGTGGTTCCCTTACAGAGTAATGTATCTAGTTTTTACTAATCATTTGATGGTTTAAGCAATATTTGTAAGTAGATTCTTTAGAAGGAAACACTGAACACAGAGAAAAGCTTAGAAATAAAATTTTGGGAGAATAGAAGGGTAATGTAAAGGTTTTTTTGAAATGTAGAGATACAATTTTGGTAATTAGCCATTCTTCTTGTCAACAACTACTGGATGTTAGTTACTAACTAATGTGTTGAAGGATGTGGAATATGGCACTCCAAAATATGACTCTTTTTTTTTTAATGGTTAGAAATCAGCATTTTATTTTATTTTAAGATTTTATTTATTTATTTGAGAGAGAGAGAGAGAGAGAGAGAGAACAAGTAGGCAGTGGGAGAGGGAGAAGCAGGCTTCTAACTGAGCAGGGAGCTGGATGCAGGGGTTGATCCCAGGACCCTGGGATCATGACCTGAGCCTAAGGCAGACACTTAATGACTGAGCCACCCAGGCGCACCAAGATATGACTCTTTAGTATGAGTTATTTTTGAGAAACAGCAGACACAGGTGGAGCTTGGAAGACAAAGTTAGAGCTATCCTTTTGAAAGGGAAATTTACATTTATAAAGGAAATCTCAATTTATGAGGGTGTCTCCCTCTCTGTACCAGGAAGAAAAGAGTAGCTATAAATCACAAGAGAAACTAATCAATGACAAAATAATAACCCTTACCCTTGCTTACCGTGCTTTTCCTTGTTTACCCCCCAGAACTGGTCACAGCCCCTGCTCCTCCTTTCTTTTGTCATTAGCTGAGGATGATATTTAAGGTCTCTGCTTTGGGCCATGTCTGGCTGTTACTCAGTTTTCCTGGGTATCTCCTATGTACACAGGAGGTATACATGTTAATGAACTTCTATTTGTTTTTCTTTTCTTGTTAATTTATCTTTTATTGTAGAGGGGGAGGGGTTTAACCACGTACTCAGAAAGGTAGGGGGAACATTATTGTTCCTCCCCTCAGTTCATATAAACCATAGCAATAATGGGTTAGATTGCAGAGAAAGGAGGGATCTGCCGGCAAATTTAAAGATGAAGATGAAACGTTATGCCATTGCAGGTACTGGGAGACTGCGAGGAGAGGCACAGTGGGATGCGAATTTAGTTTTTCACTGAAGTGAGTCATAGCTGTCCCTTTCTATGGCACCCTTCAATATTTAAGTTTGTTTCCAAGCCTTTCTTGTTCAGTTGACTTGGAAGAACTTTCTGGCCCATAGTGACTGGTTCTGTCTTCCTGGAAGCAGAGTTACAGACCTCTGTGAGTAGCTTCTTGAAGCTTGGGGTAGTCATGACCGTGTTTGCCAAACACAATGGTAGACAGTTGATGAGGTCCTCCTGCCCTGGGTGTAGGTAGCAACCTCCCAAGGTGGGAGTCCCAGCGGGGCTGCTGTAGGCACTAGGGCAGACTGCCTACAGCTTGAGCACCTGCCAGCTCTCTGTGAGTGTACTCTGTGTGATCACTCTGGATCCCTGTGTCTAGAAGGGACCTGCGCTCCCTTTAATGATCTGCTATTGCCATCTTGAAAATTTTAATAATTTTTGAACAAAGGGATCTGCGTTATCATTTTGTGCTACAAATTATATTCCCAGCCCTGCCTGTACAACTTCATCCAGGGTCCCTGTCACTCACCTCTGCATGGTGAAGCCTGTCCAGATTAAAAAAAAAAAAAATTGCATGCACCTGAAAATCACGCAATAAGAACAGTAGAAACAGCAGTGAAACAATTAATAGGTTCTAAGTTATGACGCAAGGCACTGTTAGGCAACATTTCCCATTAACCTTCACAGCAATCCGGTAAAGTCCATGTTACTGCTCTTATTTCTTAGAACAGGAAACTGAGTTTGGCTGCCAGAAAACGTGCTCCATTCTTATGGAGCTGGTACACGACAGAGCTAAAAATCAGACAGAAATCTGTGGTTCCAAAGCTTACGCTTCACCAAAATCAACTGTTTTCTCTGTCACTTCTCTGGCAGGCATTGTACTTATTGGGAAACAAGAATTCTGTACCCTGAAAGATCCTTCTGGCTGGACCAAGAATGAAATCTACAGGAGAGAGATTAACAGGAGAAAATCAGGTTTCATAGGTGTACATCTGGGGAATCCACATGGACATGGAAATTCCAAGACAGTCTGGCAAAATGAGGTCTATATGTAGTTCTGAACTAAGGAGAAGGGGCTAAGGGTCTGGGATTTCAGAGCAAAGGAATGCATTTCACAGGACAGTAAGAAGAGTAGATGCTTGATAATCAGATGTTTGCCCTGCCAGACTGATGGGTCACTCAGGTGAAATTTATCGCTGCTAATAAACGTTATTCTGGGAAAGACCCCCAATTTAGATTCATCTGTGTAGTTAAGGGAGGGGCAAAAGTTTGTCTTGAGCCCACAGGGTCTCAAGTGCCTTTAGCTCAAAATTATCCACATACAAAGTGGCATATTCTGGGGGTAGGGGTAGGGTGGGGGGCTGCTCTGAACCCCTTCATACTTTAGTAGGGATAAATGCTTTCTTGTTTATTTTCACAAGGGGCTTTGCTTTACTTTTGGATATTTCCAACTGCAAGATAGTTCTTACTCAGTCTGAAATACAGAAAAGGCCTTCTACACAGGGATACTTATTACAGCATTGTTTAAATATATAAAACAATTGAAACAGTCTTAATATCCAAGAATGTGTGGTGGTATATCTACAAAATGGACTGTTATATAGTTACATAAATTGCATTTATGAAGATTTTAATGATGTAGAAAATATTTTTTATAAAGTTAAGTAAGTTATGATACAAAATTATTTCTTTAGACCATGTGAAAAGTGCATGGAGAAAAGACTTGAAGGGAATATGCTAAGATATGAATAGAGATCATCTCAGGCTTAAGGATAATTTGTATTTCTTCTTTCTGCTTTTTCATGCTTTGCAAATTTTCTAAAATCAGTGCAAATTTTATTAGTAGTTTATAAAGGCAGATGGAAAGTATGTCATGTTACTTATCCAATAAATATTTATTGAGTACCTACTATGTGCTAGTCACTGTTTTTGGCTCTAGTAGTGAATAACACCAAGACCCTGCCCTCATTTAGTTTATGTTCTATAATTCTTATTTTAATGAAATCTGTTATCATTACTTGACCTCCATGTCAAGCTAATAGACAGTCTTGGATTTACATGCAACCCAAACTGTATGTGTGTGTGTGTGTGTGTTTAAATGAACTGTTAAGTCAACTTTGTTTTTAGAAAGTTGATTTTTTTCACCAAATAGGCTCAGTGTCTTGAGATGATTTTACTTCAGGGGTTTTAATTCTGACAAAGAGTATATTTCTTCTAGCACTGAGACATTTATACATTATTCAAGCATATTTTCTCTGACTTTTGCAGGAGAGGAAAATCTCTCTTCTACCCATCTTAGGTTTTCTAGCTGGACCCTTTAAATTAGACCAACATAAGACAAATTATCTAGAGAAAAGCAAACAGAGTCTATTAACATGTCTACCACACATGTGACACATAGGTTGTAGCCAGAGATGTGGAATTCAAAGGTATAGTTAGAACTTGAGTTTATATAGCATCTTGGCAAAAGAACTTTAAGTTTTTAGAGAAGTGACAAGATAAAGGAAAAGAATCCTGTGTCCCTAGGTGCAGCAAATAGAAGAAGGGAAATCCGTGGGAATCAATGGTGGATCAAAGCTGGTTGGTGAAGTTTGTTATATGGATTCCTCTGGTGCCATCTCCAGGCTGTTGAGGGTCTAAGGTTGTATCCAGTGATTAACTTTCCTCCTTCCCAGTAGAAAGGGGGGAAAGGGACACCTTTGTAATTTGATATCCTGCTTTTAACAAATATGGGGAGGACAGGAAGCTTTCCCTGCATTTGCTGCTTCTTTATTGTCTTTAAGTCAAAATAATTCTTGCATCAAAGAGGCATATTTTGGAGTGATATACCTGATTTCCTTCACTTTATTCAGATCAACCCTAGAAATAATAAAGGAACAGTACTAAATATGGAGTCAGAGCTTACCTTAAAGTCCTCCCTTTGAGTTGCATAAATTCTGGATGTGGCTGTTCAAAAGCCGGTTCATCTACACGTCTACTAGGAAGGCCTGAAAGATTTTTTCCAAAAGCTTATTGGCACTGAGGTATACTTATGAAATGCTCCTGGTAAGCCAGTTTAGCAACTCAAAGAGGGAAATGAAGGCAGTTGGGCACATCTCTTTCTCAGATAACCCACACCACTTTGTAGGGTCCATGGGCTGAGCTCAGGTATTCTCTGAATACCTACAAACCATCTGTTAAGTAATTCATCATAGAATTTCCCAGTGAATAATATTAAGTTCATCTGTCTGGGGTTTGGGAATTTGCATTTTGTAAATCAGAACAATATTTTCCCATAATAAAGTCCTTGATGGGCTGAGTGGAGAATAACAAATACCTTGATAGGTGGTCCTTGAGATGGAAAATAGTCTCTAATCCTGATTAGCCAGAAGACCACAGAGTGTCTCGGCCTCCCCTCTGTGGTCCTGGAGGCCCTCTGAGAGAGGTGAGTCTGTTAATTAAACACTCTTCATCTAAAACAAAGCTTGCCAGCACAGGGAGATTTCAGAAGAACCATAAATGTGAATTTTATTTTGCATTTAAAAAGCCACGCTTTATGCAATTGACATGTCGGAGAAAAGATTGATAGGGGAACTTCTTAAGAACACGAGAGGGCCTGGCAATTTGCATATTAATTTATGTACCCAAAATGAAAGCAGACAGCCATAAAATGCACTTGTAATAATTATACTACCATTGAACTGTGGGCTTTTAATTAAATGGAATGTTTTTATCTTGTGTTTTTCACGTTAGCCACGTTGCTATGGATGTCAAGCTGTTCTTGCTAATCAAAGCATTGGAGATGCCTGATCCTGGGCTTTAATCGCTCTGGGCCTGCGGTGGCCCGCATTCCAGGACGGTGGCAGCTGGGTCTGGTGCTCTGGGCAAGCTCTGGGCACCTCTCCTTTATACACACTTTAAAGAAGGGCGCTGGAGACCTAGCTCAGTCACACTGGCACGGGACAGGCATGACAAACCCCGGCTTTGGAAATGGGAAAGAAAGGACGCTTGCAACCTGTGAGCCTTTTAAATAAATCAGCAAATGAAACCATGGGTGTTCTTCTTGAGACCCTTTTGCATTATTTGTTTGTCTGTGCTAGCTATTTTGATCTCCATCTACATTGTGGGCATATCAGTGTTCAAGGCAGAAGCTGTGTTCTACCAATGATCATTTTCACACTTTTCAGTGCAACAACAAGAATGCTCTTTTCTTCTTTTTTCCCCCCTTGAAAAAGCCTATTAAGTGGGGCCACTTGTGACTGATGTAAATGATTACCATTGTGTTTTGATGTTCTGAGATGCTTGGTATTTTTTTCAAATCTGAGTTGCATTGTCCCAATCCATTATCATAATGGCAACAGAAGAGCCTGGGCATATCCCAGCCAATGACAACTCGCCATATTTTCCAGGAGGGGCTCAAGGGCACTCCAGTTGGGGCTGGAGAATGTCCGTTGACATACAATGAGTAGAACGCATGCGCTGTTCATATGCACAAGGAACTTCACAGAGGGAGTGACATCCTGTTAGCGTTCATGTGACTTTTGCTGCAACTTGAATGCCCGGGACTTTTTACAGTGGCTCTGCACTTATTGTCTCTTGTTTTCAAGTAATAGAAGCAACTTAAGTTAAAAAGGGGGAATTTATCATGAGGGCACAGTGTTGAATTAATTAAATAGGGCGAGCCATTAGATTAAAGTGGCTTAGTCTAAACTCTAATGGTTTAGCTGCTTAAACAAACACAATCTAAGCCTAAACTGCCTGAAAGTTACTAAGTTGAAACCTAAGGACAACCCACAGGCTTTAAGGTCCTAGCAAATCATTCCCTGGCTTTGCCTCTTTCTCCCGTCAGGCGCGTGCTCCTAACCACTTCCGCTTTGCTGATGCCTGATGCAAAATGATCTTTTTTCAGACAAACTCTTAAAATTCTTAATATGCCTCAGTTTAGCTTTTAACAACAGGTAGGGATGTTTAATAGAACTTAAGGGCAGTGATGGGGCTGAGACTCAGAAATGATCACTACAGGAACCAGGAAAACTTTGGCCAAACCCCAGGGAAACTTCTGCCGGTCTCTTGGTCTGTCACTGGGTGCCCTTGTCTCTCTGCCTCTTCCTCCTTTTACTGTGACATGTTCATTGATTCTATCTAGGAGCTTTCCTAACATGGCAGAAAATCACGAAGAGCAGGAACCATGATCCTGAGGTCTTGGTGATTCATATCTTTTCAAATCTAAGGGAGCTGTAAATGCATGACTTCAAATGAGTCCCTTAGGAGAGCATTAGGGTAACAACAGTGTGGTACCCAGAGTTGACAAGCTAGGAGGGAACAGAAGAGGGTGGTGACCTCCCAGAATGACTCCAAGAGGCTCCAAGTAGATCAATGTCCACACACTGATTCTCCTACAGAAAAGAAGGATTTGGTCAGAGAGCTCTCCGAAATTATATGCAGCATATACTGAGTGGCCCACATCAAGATCATCCTTATCACAGCAAGAATGAAAATTTTGCAAGGAGGACCATAGATTTTATTTGTGACTTCCTGCCATTGCTTAAATTTTAGTTTCTGCCTTGTCCTATTAATATTTCAAGCTTTCCTCTCCCTCTTTCTCGGCCTCCAAAGTTGTGGCGACAAAGTCACCTATTCTATGGCTTCTACATCATGTTTTTCTCAAGATAACTTTCAAAAGCTGCAAACATCTTTTTTTAGGCTGTGGAGTTAAAAACTGGAGAAGAACTAAGCAGCAATTGTGAAGTTCTGATTATTGCTATTATGACATGAATGATCAGGGAATGATCAAAACATAAATTTCTGTCTAACTTAGGAAACAAGATAAAATAAGCCACAATGGGGCCATGATTCCTCAGGGAATTTGGAGTTGTTCTGTCACCTCTGTCATTATAAGCCCTGAGTGGCATTATCACGGAATTTGTAGACATTGCCAAGGAAACACACACCAAATGTGGGCTGATGGTGTGACTTGGTTTCTGTGTCAATTACACAAAATCTGGTTTTCTTTCTATCTCAGGGTCCCATAGCACTTTCTATTTCTAGTACCATAGTCTACTGTGTACTAAAATCATGTGTACTCTTGTCTTATGTTCCTTCATAGATTGTAAGGGCCTTGTAGGCAGGGGATGTGTCAAATTGTACAAATTGTGACTACATAATTAGGTGTTGGCTTACCATATTTTCTTCTGTCCCTTCTTCAGAGACTCTGTGGGCATCTTTAAGGGAGCCTGTGATGCTTTTGTGGGAGCTATACATAAAACCACCTTTTCAAGTAGTTCTATTAGTTTATTTTTGTTGTTGTTGCTTTTTTAGAAGGAGAAAGAGAACACAAGCTGGTAGGGAAGGGCAGAGAAAGGGAGAATCTTAAGCAGCCTCTATGCCCAGCATGGACCCAATGTGGAGCTCTACCTCATGACCCTGAGATAATGATCTGAGCCAAAATTAAGAAGTGGACCCTTAAATGGCTGAGTCATCAAGGCACCCCTAGTTAACTGTTTTAAATTCAGACCTAGAGTTTTATGCAGGAACTGTGTCATGTGGGTGGTGCCAGCTGCTCTCCTTGGCCATGAATGAGTTGACTGGATGAGGTAGGCCAATCAGTCCTGAAATGGAGCCACTTCCTTTGCCTAGACGAAAGCCTCTAAAACTCAGGGTGTAATTAACTTGTTTCTAATCTCATCATGGAATAATAAATAGAAAGCCATTAAATGCAGCCTAGGCTCAGTTCAAGTTTGCTGCAGTCTTAGGTGATGGTGAACAGTTTTCCTGTTTGCTTGTGGCATCTGCCATGTATGTGAGTCAGGAAAACTGGGGCCTGAGGTGACCGTCCTATGAGGGGGTGGTTTCTCTCACTACTTCATTTTACTGAGTATGTTTAAAATAAACTGTTGTGGGCTGAACTAGTCCCCTCAAAGATATGTTGCAGTTCTAACCTCTAGGACCTCAAATGTGACCTTATTCGGAATAGGCTTATAGCAAATGTAATTAGTTAAGATGAGGTCTTATTGCAGTAGGGTGGGCTCTTACTCTAAAATGGTGTCTTTGTAAGAAGATGGTGATTCACATGGAAAGAAGGCCATGTGGTGACAGAGGCAGAGATTGGAGTGATGTGTCTAGGAGCCAAGGAAAGTCAAGAATTGATGGTCCCCACAAGAAGCTAGAAGAAGCAAGAAGGATTCTATTCTTCAGAGATCCAGAGGGAATGGGGCCCTGCCAACCCCTTATTTTAGACTTGCAGCTTCCAGAACTCTACGAGAATAAATTTCTGCTGTAAGCCACTAATTGGTAGTACTTTGCTCCAACAGCCAAAAGAAATGAATACAGAAGCACTCATCCTCGTGAAGTGACTTCTGCGGCCCTCTGCCTTGAGATTCCAAAGGTCTAAACTCTCCGGATCCTCCTAACACATGCTGCTTACAAGTCTGGAAATTCTGGAGTCAGAGACATTGAGCATTCTTCTCAAGCATAGTTGAATCTGGGATTGTCTGAATACAGAACTGGTGTGACACCCATTCTCCATACCTGAGTGACTTGACTATGTGTACCCTAGGCTCCAGTTTGATACACTTGTGTGAGGGAAACAGTCTATAATAGCACTTTCTCCTTTAATCATGTCTTTAGTGGATGTTTGACGCCCACACACATGCGATGTCCTTCTCCTGACTACTTCGTTGGTGAGTTGTCCCTTAAAGCTTGCCTTTGTAGCAGTTGTGGTGTGTGATGTCAAGTTGTTCATACTGGCCAGGAATGCCATGTGCCACCATCTGCAGTGGGCCACCAAGAGGTTGTAGGCAAAAGTCTCAGGCTTTAGGGTAACTAAGATTCCGCCTTTTGTTTCATAACAGGATACCCATCATATTGGATTAGGGTTCACTCTAATGGCCTCGCCTCAACTTAATTACCTCTTTACCTTATCTCCAAATACATTTTGAGGTAGTGAGCATATACAACATACGAATCTCAGGAGGGCAAAATTTAGCTCCTTGCAGTCTCCTTGATCAGGTAGGACTTTTTGTAAGCATGGACTGGGCTTCACACATTTGACACCTCCGTAGCCTAACATAGAACCCAGCCCCAAGTGTGGGCTTAACTCTTTTGTCATGTGAATGTGCTTTGATTCTTAAGGAAGAAACAAAATAAAAACAAATCTGGTGTTTGCTTCTGTGCTTGCCATACATAGCCCCCAGTCCGAACTGAAATCCACAGTACTTGTTGAAAATGTGCATGCAGGATGAGGGAAGTAAGTAGGAAAAAGAGACAGACATGCCAGATGGGAAAGGTATGAGAGTGCATAACAATAATAATAACGGCATATGGCCTGTTGTTCTCAGTACAATGCTCTCAACTGTGTGAGAGATGCAAAATGGAAATATGCCCTTGGATGTTTTATGAGCTTTGTTTCATAATTAAGACCATGAGGCGATAGAAAACAAAGAGAGGAGACATGTTCCACACCTGGGAGTTATTGTCTTTCTCCACTATGTCCAAACAGCGCTCGTTAGAGCTGGGGTGCTAAAGGCCTGAGCACTTCTCTCTTCTGCCCACCCACTTGATGGTTGTCCCAGTCCAGCCAGTTCTAACGAGCTGCTGGGCCATTCTGTGGTTATCCTGGTCTCAGAATAGCAAACTGCTTTCCAATTTGTATTCTCTCCCCCTAAAGTAGATAGACGTAAATGCAGACATGTTTAGTATAACTTATGAAAATGTTGGATACCTCCATGAAAGGGATGAATCTTTTATTCATTTATTTTTTTTCACTCATTCATGCATGCATGCATTTGACATATCAAGAACCTACATTATGTGACAAATACAGAGCTAAGCACTCCTCCCTTAACTTGATTTCCTTTCTGTCCCGAAGCAAGTTATGGGAAACTCTAAGTCAATGCTTCTTATACTTTTCTGTGAATGCGATTCTCCTGGGGAGCTTAATAAAAATGCAGAGATTCCGTACAGACTTCCAATTATGGAATGAAGACGTCATGGGGATGAGAAGTACAGCACAGGGCATATAGTTGGTGACACTGTAATGGCGCTGAATGATGATGGAGGAGAGCTGTGCTTGTGCTGAGCTGAGCGTGACATACAGACTCATGGCATCACTATGCGGTGCACCTTACACTAGTGGATGGGACATTGTGTGTCATTAAAAACTGCAGAGTTTTTGCCAAGATTCTGACTCGATGGGTCTGGTGTGGAGCCTTGGAATGTGAGTTTTTAACAAATATGGGAAATTCTCCAGCAGGCGGGCCATGGACAAAAGGCTTTTGAGAAACCCTGCTCTAGGGTTGGAAGTACAGGTTGAGAGTGGGGGAGTTTTTTTTTTTTTTTTTTTAGCAATGGAATTTAATTTTTAGCGTGTGAAAATATAATCAGGTTGCATGGCCCTTTGACTTGGGCCTTACAGCAGCTTCTCATCAGTTTATACTAACTTGTCAGTGATCAGATTCGAGCTGTACCAGGAATTCCCATAGAGAGTTTTCCTTGGCTGCTCAGAAGCGATCGTTTTCACGCCAATTATTGCTGGCGTAATTTAAAATGTTTGTTGTGGAGGGAAATGGCCTTTGCTTAGTATGCTGGGAGGTCTTTTGCTGAGGTCAGAGGCTTCTATGTTTACAGAACGAATATTTTAGCTTGGATGAACAGTGATTTTTATCTTCTTCTTACATTGAAAACTAAATGGGGAAATAAACCCAGGATAACTAATAGGGAACCACACCACCTATGGCAACTCATTTCAGCAAATAAATTTGTTTTCTTTTACCTTCAACATAAAAGTCCTTTGTAAGTCTCCCTTGGTAGTATCCAAAATTGCATGTCTGATCTTTCATGTGCCAATCCCTAAAATATCCTTGCAATTTCAATGCTATCTGGAGCAGTTACTGTCCCTATTCTACATAAAGGCCTAATGGAGGAGAAGGAATAAATATTATGGTGATTATTACTATGAGACTTTATTTTAAGAGGCAAAGCCCAAGATTTCTACGGAGACACAAGTATCTCAAACTATATTTTTTACGGTCACATCTAAACTGGGCAATAATAGCATATCAATAAACTTCAATTACACTGAAGCAAATACCAAAAGTGAACCGCTAGTGCTGCTCAATAAAATGTACAGGCGCATTAGAGTTATATAGAACACTGACATCCATCTGGTATTTTCGGTGACTTCTAGTCAATTACCGCATTTCATCATGTGTAATCCTCTTTTATCTCCAGTTCCTGCTGGTGCAGTAATTCTCACTCTGCTACATCTGTGGCTTTACTGTGAATTTTTATCGCCTACAAGGCAGCACATCCTTTCCCGCTCCTGGATGTTGTTGAACTGTATCTGTTGAAGATTTAATTGCAAGGTAGTATAGAATATGGATTTAGAGACACATAGGAAATATGTAAGGCAATTAACATTAAAAAATGGGCATGCTTTGAAATAAAAAATTGTATTACAGACAAAGTGTAGATTCTATCCGAACATTAGACCCGGGGTTTGCAGTGTTCTTTTTAGAGGGTAAAAACTGAGGAAAAGAAAGGAAAAAGAAAGAAGCCAAATCAAGCCTGTCTAATGGCAGTCTTTTGGAGATTTTTGTATACATGTTTTACAGTGGGTATAAAATGTTCTGTGTATGAATGGCATATACATGTACAAATGTTAAAGGCATATATTCTTTTGTATAATCATTAAAAGACATCTTATTTATATTTTGGAAAGCTGATTTTTTTTTTTTTAATTTTAAATAGACTTTAGTTTTCAGAGCTGTTTTAGGTTCACAGTAAAATCGAGAGGAGGATACAGAGAGCTCCCTTATACCCCCAATTTCACGCACCCAGATCTTCCCTCATAGTCAACATTCCCCACCAGTATGTTGGTCACGATAAATGAACTTACTTGCCAAAGTTATCACCCCGAGTTCATAGTTTATTTTATGGTTTGCTCCTGAAGTTGTATATTCTAAGTGTTTTGCCAAATGTATAATGAGGTATTTTTACCGATATAGTATTTTCTAGAGTATTTTTAGTGTCCTAAAAAACCTCTGTGCTACTTACTCATTATTCACTCTCCATCTGCAGTCTGTTCTCCTCATCCTATGATAGTGGCTCTATCAGAATGTGTATCCATTCCTTCTTCCTTCCCTCTCTTCCGATTTTTCTCCCATTTTCATCCCTCCTCCTTACCCTTCTGCTCTTTCCAAAACTATTTATTGTGCATGAGCTGTATGCCACATTCTGTGCTAGATAGTGCAAGTGCCATGAAGAGCAAAGCAGACACGGCCTCGGTCCTCATGGAGCCTGGAGCGTGGTCAGGGAGAGGGATTTTAAAGAGTGGTTACCAAATAAAAGCATGGTGACATAATTGCCAGCAATAATGAGGAAGGATGTGAGAAGTAATAAAGAGGGGACCCAATTTGGGGCTTAGAAAATTGAGGAATCACATTTCAGCTGAGATCCAAAGGAAGAGTTAAGAGCTCACCAGGAAGGTAATGTTCTAACATTCCCTTCTGGATTGGGAACCCTCCCAAGACTTCCTTTTGTTTGTTTGCTTTGAAATAAACTTTTCAATTTAGAATAGTGTAAGATTTACGGATCGTGCAGAGATGGATTAGCAAAGATAGTACATAGAGTTCCCGTGTACCCCTCAACCAGTTTCCCAGTAGGATATTTGTGACATCCCTTGTTTTTCAGGACGTTGGCAGTTTTGAGGAGTACTTGTCAGGTAGTTTGTAGGATATAGGTATTTTGTAGAATGTCCCTCATTTTGGCTTTGTCTGATTTTTTCTCATGGTAGACTAGGGTTATTGGTTTTTGGGAGAAAGACAGCAGTAGTGTAGTGTCGTTTTCATCATGGGCTTTAAGGGGACATCTTTCATGCTATCAACATGACTTGTCATGGATGACATCAATCTTCATCACCTGGCTTTGGCTGTTTTCATCAAGGTTCTCTAGTGTGCTATCTCTGCTGCTTGCCTCCTGCTACCCATTGGAACCAAGTCACTAACTGCGGCTCACACTCAATCTTCTTGAGGAGGGAAGTCTTCACATAAATGGTTTGGATTTTTCTATAGGGGAGATTTGTCTCTTCTTCCCCATTTATTTATTTAGTCAATCATTTATATTAGTATGGATTCATGCATATTTATTTTATACATTAGGTTACAATCCAATACTACATTATTTATTTTGTTTCTCAAGTTCTTCCAGGCATTGGGAGCTCTTTCAGGCTGGATTTGGTATCCCTTTTACATACTTCCGTTAGTTTATTTTCTTGAGCACTTTCTGACTTTCTGGCATTACAAGATGCTTATACTATGTAACCTGCCCCAGCCCTAGAATCAGACATTTCTCCAAAGCTCCCTGGTTCTTTTTATTGGAGAGAGACATTAGAGACTAATTTGTGACACACACTGGGTGTGTTCATTGCTACTGAGGTGTCAGTGTTTCTAGGTCTTTTTAGCTGAGACAGCAAGGAAACATATGTGTGTACACTAACCTGTATATATATACATATCTATGAATATTTCTATATGTATCCATCTGTATCTATGTTATACTAAACATGAACTCATATTGGTGTCCCCAGTGCTAATCCATCACCACATGGATCATTCAAGCCTTCCTTTCCTTGCTTGTAACCTCCCACTCCTATGGTGAAAATCCTGGCTCCCGCCACCTGCTATTTGTTAACTTCCTTGTTCAGTTCTAGTGTACAGATCTTCTTTGACTTAGGTTGCGATTACAACCCTGTAAACCCATCATAAGATAAATATCGTAAGTCAAAAATGCATTTAATACACCTAACCTACTGAACACCGTGGCTTAGCCCAGCCTAACTTAAATGTGATCAGAACACTTACATAAGCCTACAGTTGGGCAAATCATCTAATACAGGGCCTATTTTATAAGAAAATGTTGACTATCTCATGTAACTTATTGAATACCGTGCTGAAAGCAACACAGAGAATGGTTATACGTGTACAGGAGGGATAAGAGCGTATCCGTGATTATGTGGCTAGCCAGGAGCTGTTGGGTGCCACCCAACATTGTGACAGCGGATTGTACTACATATCACTGGCCCAGGGAAAGCTCCAAATTCAAAATTCAAAGTGTGGTTTCTACTGAATACAAATCGCTTTCTAGGCATTATAAAGTCAACAAAAACTGTAGGTTGAACCATTGTAAATTTGGACCGTCTCTAAGTGTGTCATGCTTTCAAAATTGTTAACCTGTTTGCCCATGGGAAAAACTTTAGTGACTGGAGTACCACGCTTATGTGTAGTTCCTTCTGCCTTCAGTCCTGCAAACTCCCCTCATTTCTGAAGTTACTAGCTCAGCATCTTTTTCCCTCCCACTCCTTATAAGAAGTGATATCATACATTAGTGATAAAGTTAGAATTTCCCGGCTCCATTCCATCGTGGGAAGCCCTGACCTCCTAAATGATTTTTAAGTTTGCTTACACTGAGGTTCATTCTCCTGTGCCATGAAGTTTATGGGTTTGGCCAATGTATAGCATCACATATGTGCCACTGCTCTACCAGGCAGATGAGTTATGCGACCTTAACAGGTGCCCTGCCCTCCCACTAATCAAACACCCCTCTTCAAACTCCTGGCAACCGCTGATCTGTTTTCTGTCTGTAGAGGTTCCTCCCGATCCCAGAATGTCCTACATGTAGCCATTCAGAGTAATTTTTTTTTTCACTTCACAAAATGTACTTAAGATTCATTTGTGTTGTGTGAATGAATAGCTTGTTCCTTATTATCACTGAATAATATTCCATTTTATGCATGTACCACAGTTTGTTTATCCATTTTGCATATGGAAGGACATCTTGTTGTTTCCAGTTTTGGCAATTATGAATATAAAGCTGTGACAAATAATCATGTATGTCTTGGTCAGTTCAGGTTGTGCTATAAAAAGGCTCCATAGATAGAGTGGTCTATAAACAGCAATTTATCTTTCATAGTCTGGAGGCTGGAAGTCTGAGATCAGGGGACCAATATATCAGGTTCTGGGGAGAGACCTCTTCCGGGTTGCAGACTATGACTTCTCTTGTTCCCTCACAGGCGGAGTGCAGACAGGAAAGCAAGCTTCCTTGTGACAGTTCTGAGGGCACTAACCTCATCATGAAGACTACCCACATGACCTCATCTAATCCTAATTACCTCCCCAAACCCACACCTCCTAACACTATCCCATTTGGGGGGGTGTGTGGAATTGTGTTTCAATGTGTGAATTTTGAAGGGAAACAAAGAAACTGCCAAACTGTCTTCCAAAGTGACTGTACCATTTTGAGTTCCCACCAGGAAAGAGTGAGAATTTCCATTGCTTTGCAATCTTGTTAGCATTTGGTATTGTTAGGTTTTTGGCCATTAGCCCTCCTATGGGATTGTAATCATTTTTATAGTCTCAGTGGCCAGCATAAGGCATGCCATTATTGGAATGAATCAATGAATAACTGAGTAGAACAAGGAAATGTGATTTTACAGTTTATATCTTAGAGATTCCTCTGTTATTAAAGAGGGTGCATTTGGACAGGGATTGTATTTGGAAATAGACTGCAAGCTCAAATGCTTTAGAGTGAAACAGAATGAGTGTAAGGACAATAGGGAGTGGTGGGGACTGTAACAAGGTGGAGCCTCCAAGAGAATCCGTGAACCCAGTTTTGCCACATTTTCCAAGTTTTTAGGTTCAGATGTAAAATCAAAGGTATAAGAAATCTCACAATTTGTGTATGTTAGTAATAAGCTAAGTATCAGATTTAAACAGTAAGCTGCCATTTTTAAAAAACAATTTTATTTATTTGAGAGAGAGAGAAAAAACATGAGCTGGGGGGAGGGGCAAATGAAGAGTGAGAGAAGCAGACTCTCTTCTGTGTGGGGATCCCAATGAGGAGCTTGATCTGAGGACCCTGAGATCATGACCTAAGCCAAAGTCAGATGCTTAACTGACTGAGACACCCAGGAGCCCCAAGCTACAGTTTTTAGCCTGTGTCTTTATCCCTTCTGGTGTAGCATCAAGACAAATGTCCACAATGGTCTAAGATTCCAGTGATGATTTGATCAGTATTATTTGAGATTATTTTGAGATAATCAAAAGGAGTTTGGAATGTGGGGGCTAGAACTAAGGAGGAGAGGAAAACTGATGTGAAGATTTCAGTATTGGAAGGGAAACTAGAAAATGTGACTTTAGGCCCAGTTTATAAGCTTATATTAAGGAGCATGTTTAATAGTTAATTATTTGAATCTTTGTGAGTATGAGAGTGCTAGGTTTGGAAGTCACCTGTATCAATCAATTTTATCCTGGAATGTGAATACTTCAGAGCTTTGAGAATCTCTTTCTTTCTCCATTGTGGGGTTTTGTGGGAGAAAAGAATCAGACAGCCATCAGTGTGGGGTCAGCCATTTCAATGACCCATTTTATTCCTTGTCTTCCTACACTCTCCCTGCCTTGTGATGTATACAATGTGTCACATTTTATAATTCATGGGGAGAGAAGAAATTATATGTCACATGTACCAATCTGGTAAACATTTATGAATTTTCTACTTCTTACTATAAAGCTATGAAAATACTTCCTGATTACATGTTAGCAATTCCCATAAATCTGGAGAAGAAAAGAAACCCACAGTCCTAAACAGGGTCTCTGTGTCTATACAGCAATGTTCCTGTAGAACAGTTTCTCTGTTTGACATGCCTGACTCCCTTCTGTTCCATTATTGTTCTTTCTAAGAAACCCCAAAGCTGTGTTTCAACAGAGCCAATACCCTTTCTAATCAGAGATGATGTTGAACACAATGAAATGGTTTCTACATCCTACGTGGCTTGGACAACAAGTGAGTCAAATACCCCCTCTCTAATTTTAATTAGAATTAGAAGACTCCCCAGGCTGGTTAGCTCATTTAGTGGGAGAACCCTGCAGAGGCCATGGTCTGACCCTCCCACAGGCCAGTGAATTTTGCTGAGTTCAGTAGCCACAGCTTGTGGCTCTGGCTTTGCCTTTGTCGTGAAAACATGTCCCTTTAATCATTTAGGAAACAGAATGTCTAAGGGTGGATGCTTTGCTACTTCCGGCAAAAGCACTTAAAAGTGGAAGCCCTTCTAATGTCTGTGGTCAGTACCATTATCTTGATAGCCAAAGAAGAGAACATTATATGAAGAGAAACCCACTTATTATCTGTGTGATAATAGCCTTTCTTCCTTGACCTTTGAGAGCAGCTTTCTTATCAAAAGTTGGCAGTTAAGAATTAATGATATCTTGTCTGTAGAAACTCTCAAAATGCAAAGAGCTATACAAATCCAGAAGAGGATTATTAACTATGGTTGCTCTCCATGGAAAATAATCTTCAGTCATGGCAAGAGCTTCCAATGGAAAATCTTCACTCTATTTCAAGAAATAATATGTTGATCTCATCCTAGTTTGAAGGTAGGAGCAAGTGGAGGTGTTCAAGAGCTCACTTTGAACAGAAACACATACTTATCCACTAATTCTCCACCCCAGAGTTGTTCAGACCCAAGGCTCTATGGTAACTTTGGTGAAGCCTGCCTCCCCATTCTGGAGTGGCAAGAGAGGGTCTCATGAGCATGGGCATTTCTGGCTCTCCCACCCTTCTTCACTCCAACAGAAAAGCCATAGCTTCCTATGTTTTATCCATAGTGAACATTATTCACATAGTATTTTGTCTAAAGAGAGAACCTTGCTATATATATATATATATATATATATATATATATATATATATATATATATAATATATATACAAACCACCGAAGGCATTCTAAACTACACCATGGAAATGCAAATGGCAACATCCAGACTGTAGGAAACTTTACAGGATAAATGATCTGGTATCTTCAGTAAATATATTCCAGGGTGGAAAGGAGGTGCCCATATAGTCTACATTTTCTTTGTCAATTCTTGTCTCCTTCTGCAAAATTTGGTTTTGATCCATTTTCTCTCAAATGGATTTTTGCCATCCACATATAGACACATTATTATTTTTCCCATCTTAAAAAAAATAAATTTTTCTTGGCTTGATTGAGGCCACCAATGCAAGGCCTTTTTTTGCTCTCCTTTGCAGCAAAGCTTTTTGAAACTATTGTCCATAATTGCCTCCAAACTCGCTCCTCTCCTTCTTTCTAGAAAGCACTCCAAACAGGTTTTTGCCTTTGTTATCATTGTTCTTATTGATGTCACCAATGATCTTGATATTAATGAGTCCAGTGATCAATCTCTGGCCTCATCGTACTTGAACTAGGAGCGGAATTTGACATTCTCTCTTTCTGGAAATACTGTTTTCACCTGATTTCTGGGACATGCTATCACCTAATTTCCCACCTATCATTTTGTTTTCTCAATCTTGTATGCATTTTTCCTGGTTTCTCTTTCTTGTCTAAACCTCTAAATGTTCTCCATTCCAAGGCTCAGTTTTTGGAATTCTTTTCATTCTACACTGCTTGCCTCAATGAGTTCATCCAAGTTCTTGTCTTTACATACTGTCTCTATGCAGAACGCCTGAAAGTTTATCTCTAGCCCTCCTGCCTCCCATAGCATGTAGACTGTCCTTCAGTCATTCCAATAAAGCATCCTGGTGTTCACCTTATTTTAAAAAAATTATTCAGACACTTGTTAAAGTCAGTAAGGCTGACTTTGTTCCTGGGGCCTACTACAACACTGATTGCAGTAGAGGAGAGAGACCAGGCTCGACTCCAAATACAATAAGGAAAATTTATAGCTAAGGAACAGGATGGGAGTCTATGGTTGGAAATTACCAAGAGGAAACATCAAGGCTAAGAGGATTCATGCTAGACCAGTTCAACAGGGCTCTTGCTAAAGGAAGCCATGGTGACAAGATGTTGTCTTAGTTCAGGCTGCTATAACAAAGTACCATGGACTGGGTGGCTTGTGAACAACAGAAACTCATGTCTCATAATTCTGAAGGCTAGAAGTCTGAGATTGGGGTACTAGAATGGTTGGATTCTGGTGAGAGCTCTCCTCCAGGTTGCAGATCACCAACTTCTTGTATCTTTACATGGTAAAGAGAACAGAGAGAGGAAGCAAGCTGTCTTATGACTTCTATAGGGGCAAGGAAGCTTTTTGTGAGGGTTTCACCGTCATGCCTTAATTATGTACCACCACACTGCAGATTAGACTTCAACATGTGAAATTTTGGTGGGGGGAGGGACATTCAGGCTATATAGATATTGAAGGTGGGGGATTTTTACTAAACCAACCCAGCAAAATTCTTGCTAAAACTGGTCTAAATGGGCCAAGGACAGAGTTCAGGGCTGGGGCCTTGATATCTTAGAGGAGCCTGAGGAGAGTCTGGTCAAGGAGAGTATCTTTGGCATCCCCATCTCTTTTCTTTCACTCAAACCATGATTCTGGTTTGCCAGAAAACTTAATTTTGGTCCTATATCCCAAATATATCCCCAGTTTGACCACTTTTCATCACCCTCGTCACTCCTTTGATTCGAGCCACCATTATATGTGGCCCGATTTTTGCAAGAGCCTTCTGCTTCTTCCTCTGCTTTCCTTCCTTAGATTTTCAAGTGCAGCCAGAGTGACCCTGCTTAAACTTCTCTCCTCCGACCAGGACCTCCAATGGCCCCCAGCTGTCTCACTGCAAAAGCTAAGGTCTCACTCTGATCCACGCAGCCCTCTGTGACCTGACCCCCATCAACTCTCACTGCCTTTTTCTCACTGTTCCCTCGTGGGCATAAGCACCCACTGTCTTCATTGTCTCTATTGCCTTTCTCCTCCCACCAGAATGTAAATTCTGTGAGGTTACTACTCCCTGCTCTCAGAACAGTGCCTCACCCAGGGTAGATGGATATTGAATATTTGTTCAGTAAACAAATGCATTCATTTCTGGTTTTGGAAAATATGTTTAAAGATGCATACTAAAAGATTTAAAGGTGGTTATTTAAAGAAGAGCAGTAAGGCAGGTGATTTCCAAGTAATTAGAAAAGAAAAATAGAAAACATTTTGCCAATAAGAGATTGGGAGAGAAAGGAAAGTAAAAACTGTGCATATTAAACAGAAAACCAAAACAGGACAGCAGATAGGAAAACCATGTCAGGAATCACAGTCCATTTTTTAATGACACAAACTCTCAGACTGAATTTAAAAATCCAGTTATGAGCTGTTTACAAGTGGCAAATATAAAACCAAATGATGCAGAAAGTTTGAAAATAAAGGGAAAGAAAATTTTATGCTAGGCAAACATAAGTAAAAAGAAAACAGAAAACATTAAAATGACAAAATATAACTCAAGGGTGAAAGCACTGAGAAGGAAAAAGGAAAGGTGCATTCCATTAATAAATCACCTGCCAAGAAGACAGAAGAATCATAAAGCAATTTACAATCTTCATCATTGTTTTGAAATATAAATAAAACAAAAGAATAAATTGAAAATCTATATTCATGGTGAGAGATTCTAATACACCTTTCTCAGAAACTGGAAGATCAAGTAGATAAAAAATGAGGACACAGAGTATTTCAATAGTCCATATAGATTTTTTTTTGAACACTGGGTGGAAATTATGCCCTAAATATGTATCTAGAGGATCATGAGGATTTAAAAAACCAGGAGACATATGTGGGGATGATGAAAATAATCATATGTTGTATATACATTGTTTAAACATAAAGAGTCAGTTGAGAATCCCTCTCCATTTTCTTTCTTTTTTTTAAAGATTTATTTATTTTAGAGAGAAAGAGTGCACAAGAGTGAGTGTGCACAAGTAGAGGAGGGGCAGAGGGAGAGAATTTTCAAGTAGACTCACTGTTGAGCATGTAGCCCAACTTGGGACTTGATCTCATGACCCTGAGTTCATGACCTGAGCAGAAACCAAGAGTTGGATGCTTAACCAACTGAGCCACCCAAGCTCCCCATCAGTCCATTTTCTTAATCCTTTGACACATTGGGATACTGACATGGCACCGAAGAGTGATTCTCAATGCAAAAGCCCTGGATTAGCAACATCAGCGTCATGTAGGAATTTGCTAGAAAGGCAAATCCCTGGGTCCAGCTGTAGACCTTCTGACTTACCAACTCTTAAGGTGGGCCCAAATGTAACACACACTCTAGGGGCTTCTGATGCCACCTCAAGAATTAGAACCTCTGGCACAGATCTAACCTCAGAAGCCTGCCTGCCTTCCTTGGTCTAGATGTCCTCAAGACAATAGAAAAGTAAATGCCTGCACAACATCCACATTTCTATTCCACAATTTCATTGATGGTCTGGTTCACGGTAAAGCTCTTGTCTGGGACTTCAGGTCTTAGATCATTCTGACAATTGCCTGACTAACTATGGCCTGAATCTTTATACTTGAATTTTATTTAAGTGAAAAGAGCAAAAATAATAAGGAGCTTCCATGCTATGAATATATAGACATGCAAAAATTAAAAAAAAAAGAAATGGAGTAATATTGATTTCTTATGACAATATGTCATGTCTGAAAATCTGTGCATGATTGGGAGCACAATTTTCACCCTTATCCAGCACTGGCTTTCCAATGCCTGCCCTATACTCATGGCCATCTCTATGAAAGAAAGCACCAAAAAACTAGGGAAGACTGTGAATAGAGAAAGTAATTCTGTGGGCCCCCTTCTCTTCTCCACTCCTGAGTGACATACTGCCTGCTTCCCTCCAGGTACGTGCTTTCCAATTAAAACGGTAACATTGCTTACTGGGAGCATTGGCAGCACAAAGCAAACAATGTACTTTGGAGAATGTTTTCAAAAGTAGAACAGTACAACGTGCCCAAATTTAAATTTTGCATATGGGTACTTTTGTCCACCTCAATTCATGTGTTGAAGCCCTGCCTCCATTTGTGATGGCATTTTGAGATAGGTCTTTTGAGAGGTCTTCCCTCATGATGGGATTAGTGCCTTTAGTCCCTCATGATGGGATTAGTGCCTTTAGAAGGAGAGATGTAGGAGAGCTTGCTGTTTCTTTCTGCCTTAGAAGGATGGGTTGAGAAGGTGGCTATTTGCAAGACAGTAAGAGAGCTCTCAACAGAAACTGACCATTCTGACACCTTGGTGGTAGACTCTACATCCAGCTTCCAGAACTGTGAGAAAATAAATTTCTATTGTCTAAGCCACCCAGGTCATCTTTCGCTAACTACACTGCCTCTCAGTTGTCCTTATTGTTTCTGTGCTTTCCCTGGAGAGTGCTGTAAAGGGCAAGATGGCAGATCACTTTCCATCTGTGGATCAGCTTTAACCAGAATGTTCTATCTAAGCATGTTGACTGCTGATACCACTGACCACTTATCTTTTAGAAGCCACCCATACTATTTTCCCAATTGAGGCCCTTGCATTTTTAGACATGCAGTGCTTCCTGTTCTCTCTTCCTTTCATAACTACCCATCACAATCAAGTGGACTTCCAGAAATTGATTTATTCACCAATTTTATGAGGTTGGTTCTTGGTGAATTTAAAGTTCTTATAAATCATTACAAAAAGGTGTTTAAGCACTCAAGTGTGTAGGACACTTCTATGGGCTGGAGGTTGGAAAGGTGCAGTTGATTTACTCCTTATTTAAAGCCTAGATCCACAAGCTAAGAATATGTGGGACAGGAAGTTTCTTTTAGAAATAACTTTAGCTTTTGAGACTGGAACACATATAAATTTGGAGGCTAATTATAAGTTGACTTAAGCTATGTGCCTGATATGATTTTAGACTTATAAGCAAAGATACAGTTCAGGGTTTGGGGTAGGCAGCCAGGAATTGAATCTTAGCTAAGCCACTTACTAGCTGTATTACCACACACTTGATACTTAATTATTTCAAATTCAATTTTCTCATCTGAGAAACTGGGATAAAGAATTATCCATTTTACAGATTTTTTGCAAGAATGAAATGGGTCACTATGTATAAAGAAACTGGCAGTGTTTAGGTACAGAAGAGGTGCTATCGAAAGTCTGTTTCTTTCCTTGTTGGTGGAGAGACGTTTATTAGACAGCAAGCATGGGATCCACACATGTTGCTTGGTATTATTTATAAGGAAAAGTGTGGCTAGAGATGATAAAAAAAAAAACCTTTGTGGATTGGTTCATTTTCTTGGACCCTAGCTAGCTTGACAACTTTTTTCAATGGTTCTTAAACTTGTGTCACATGGTTCTTGTCTAGTACAATTGTATAGGCATGAGGGGAACAAACTACCTTCCATATCTCCTCCTCTCTTCCCCTGGCCCCTCTCCATGGCCCCTCCACCACAGTACACACACTTGTCCTACTTTGTAGCAATTGGGATCTGTGTTTTTGTGACTGTTAGAAGGAAGCCAGACCCAGCATCTGCCACTACTCTGTAGTGCGATTGTGGGAGAGTTCCTTAAATATTTTTTTTTTTAAGTAAGCTTATTTTAGATAATCTCTTAAGTCTCATCTCACTCTCATACTTTCCAATTCTGCATTTAAATATTATGTATCAATCCCAAGCCTAAAGATCATTCTTTGACTATGGAGAATTAATGTGCTACTTAGCTTTGCTATTGGAAGTGTGGTCCATGGACCAGCAGCATCACCATCACCTGGGAGCTGGTTAGAAATGCAGAATCCACCCTCTTACACTGCTGGTGGGAATGCAAGCTGGTGCAGCCACTTTGGAAAACAGTGTGGAGATTCCTTAAAAAATTAAAAATAGAGCTACCCTATGACCCTGCAATTGCACTACTGGGCATTTACCCCAAAGATACGGATGTAGTGAAAAGAAGGGCCATATGTACCCCAATGTTCATCGCAGCAATGGCCACAATCGCCAAACTGTGGAAAGAGCCAAGGTGCCCTTCAACAGATGAATGGATAAAGAAGAGGTGGTACATATATACAATGGAATACTATGCCTCCATCAGAAAGGATGAATATCCAACTTTTGTAGCAACACGGACTGGACTGGAAGAGGTTATGCTGAGTGAAATAAGCCACGTAGAGAAAGTCAAGTATCACATGGTTTCACTTACTTATGGCGCATGAGGGGTAACCTGGAGGACAGTGGGAGAAGGAAAGTAAATGGGAAGTAGGGTAATCCAGGGAGAAAAACGAAACAACAGAGACTTTGGACACAGAAACAAACTGAGGGACTTGGAGGGATGGGGGTGGAGGGATGGGAGAGCCTGGTGGTGGGTACTGAGGGCACCTATTGCATGGAGCACTGGGTGTGGGGGATGGGGAATGAATCTTGGAACACTGGAAAAAAAATTTAAGTAACAATAAAAAAATAAAAATAAAATAAAAAAAAGAGAAAGAAATGCAGAATCCCACGCCTCACCCAGAATCAGATTTCACAGGAACCCCAAGTGATGTGTATCCCATTAAAGTATGAGAAACACTGCTTTAGAGAACTGCAACTCACTTTTATTTGTTTGTGTAAAGTCACTGCTTTGATCTTCAAAGTATGTCTCCAGAAACCACATCAAATCCCATAAAATTCCCATGATGAGACTCATATTTCAACCATTTTTATGAAGGGAAACTGAGTCGAAGAATAAAGGGGGCTTGCTAAGGGACTGGGGATGATGGCTGTCACATTGAGAATGCGAGTGCAGTCATGTTGAGACAGCTGTCGTGGTCTCTGGCTTGTTGGATGTAATGTTGGGATTCCCATTGGAGCCATATCAGTCTTTTGATACCTGAGCTAGTTAAACAGAATGGTGTGTGTCGTTTGCACAACATGGTGCCCTTTGGAAATTGTCAAAGTTCCTTTTGAAATGAAAAGAATGAATTTATACACCCGTATTTTTAACACTTGATTAATGTCGTTCTGTTTGTTTTGGCCACACCTGTTCTTTAATTATAAAATCACACAGTTTGGAATAAGACTGTTGGCTCTCCACCTTTGCCAAGTTTAGCTGAACACGGTTCTCTCTGGTCTCTTGTTCTGGTGTGGGCTTCAAAGTCAAGAGCAAACCGACTTGTTCTCAGACTCTTGATCTTCCTTTCTGTAGTTGGCAGTCTCGATTTTTTGAGGACAAATACTGATTGCTTCTGCTGTGGCCAGCTGCTTACACAGCCTCTTCAAATGAACTTCGAGGGAGAAAAACTTCATTTGGCCACTAGGTGAGTAGAGGAACCTGAGAGTCTTTCCTCAGGCGATTGGTTCTGCATATCTATTGTCTTTGGAATGTGAATTCTCCTTTTGTAAAAGGAATTACAAGTGGGCAGTAAGTAGTGTGTCCACCTAAACCACCAAGAAATACACAGGAAACATGGGAGCTTCTGCAAATCTGATGAAGAAATGGGAAATGCCGTGGTGCTATTTTCTCTTAGAGTCCTTCTCCTTATTCTTTATGCCCTGTGTACTTTCTTCCTTTCTCAAGCTAACTTGTCATCATCTGGAGACTCTTTAGGCTCACGATTTTATAAAGGAGGGCTCTCTATCCCATCTTGCATCCATCTCTAATTCCTAGGGAAATCACATTTTCTTTTTGGAGGGTAGAAATAATGCAAGTAATACTTGGATGAAGTCCCTTGAAATACCTCTGAAACAAGATGGTAGTTTTTAATGATACATTTCCTAGACATGATTATGTCAGGTATCCTATCTTACCTCTCCCCACTGCCTCCCACTCATCATTTTTCGGTTTATTTGAAATTATAGTATCTTCTTTAGACTTCAGTTTCCTAAGGTTTTTTTTTTTTTTTTTTTAAAGTAAGTAGAGGCCAACCGCATAATCTTTGTTGTATAGACAGTTTTGGTTTTCCACTCTTAAATCTTTGAAATAAACGTTCAACATGCTTTTTAACACTTTGTCTCTGGTGAAAATTAAATGTTGCTTAAAATCACACCATGGCAGTTTTGTGCAGGATATGAAGCTTTCACACTATTTGATATTATTATAAATCATTCATATTCAGTAAATGTCAAAAATGACTAGGATTTAGTAGCTTCAGGAATAATATACTTTTTTCACTCTTATCTAAAGAATTCTAATGTAGTTTGAAGATCTTGAGAGATGAGTTTAACTATTCTATGATATTCTCTTTGTGTTGTCTAATATGGTAACCACTCGCCGTTTATGGTCATTAAGGACTTGAAATGTGGCTAGTACAACTGAGGAACTAAAGTTAAATTTTTTTTCCTTTGGGGGGCAGTGGCAGAGAGAATCTTAAGCAGGCTTCATAACCAGTGAAGAGCTCCACATGGAACTCAATTTCCTGACCCTGAGATCATGACCAAAGCTGAAATCAAAGAGTCAGATGCCTAACTGACTGAGCCATCCAGGCATCCCTGAATTTTAAATTTTATTTCATTTTAATTAATTTAAATTTAAATAGCCTCATGTGGCTAATGGCTACAGTATTGGTTTAGATCTGAGGTTGATAAATTATGATCCATGAGCCAAATCCAGGCTGCTGCCTGTTTTTGTAAATAAAGTTTTATTGAAACTTACCCATTCATTCACTTGTTGTTTTTGGTTGCTTTTGAACAAAAGCAAAATTGTATAGTTAAAATGGAGACTAGTCCACAAAGTCCACAATATTAGTTATGGAGCCGTTCACAGACAAAATTTGTCAACCCCAGTCAAGACCAATGTTCAATGGAGTAGGATCAGTAGGGCATTAGAAAAAGCAGTCATACCAATTCAGAGATACTTAGATCGAGACACAAACTATTGTCTTGAAAATTTTATTAAGAGATTGGTGATTTCTTGATTAGTCTTTTTTTCTGTAAATGTAATTCATGGTCATGGTAAAATTTCAAGAAAATGATAAAAGGAGAAGGTTAAAGTCCTTTTCCATGCACAGATAAGTATGTGTGTGTGTGATAGAATATATAATATCATTCCATAGGTAGTATCTTATAGATTTCATGTAAACCCCTTTAAACACTTTTCTTGACATTTTAAACACTGCAAACATTAATCTATATACCATTGCCATAGCAAAAACTTACTTTGCTGATTTTTTTCTTTTTTTTACTTTCTCACCCTCTGAGTGGGTTTTGTAGTATCTATGTGCAAATGTAGAAAAGGGAGTTTCATGTGTTTGTCTCTGTTTGAAGTCTCAACTAAAGTTTTATACCTAGATGAATGTGTACTCCAAATATCAAAGATAAGAACTGATGATAAATGTGAGAGAAAATTTAAACTTACTATGTACTTCTGCATCTAGGAACAAGCAAGGAAAGTAAGAAATGGACAAATAAATTGATGGACAAGCACATAAGAAAATGGACAAGTGTGCATTGAGAATTTATTTGTACCTTTGGAAAAAAATATGCAGCTTTAGTTTTCACATACTGGAAACTAGGCATATTGTATAAGAAAGACATTGATTCAAACGAATTCTTTAGGCACCATCTCAGTGATGGCTAAGAAGCTTGTAATATAAATGGAAGATATGGTAGGGTCTTGGTTTATGATACCTCAGTATTTAATCATATGAGAGTAAAAAACAAGGCAATATATAATCAGAACTCATTTGGGTAATATAGTAAATGTCAAGGAACATCTATTGTTGCTAATTTTAACTTGTGCTATGGCACACAAAACCTTAACTGGACACTTTTATGGGAAGGTCCAGATCAAGAAATGAGTCTTGCCTCCCAGGAGGACAACATTGATTTGGTGTATGAGAAAGATGAAAGGCCTGGTGTGTACAGGATAATGTGCAAGAGAAAGGAAGCAATGTGAAAGACCCTATGGTGGAAATGCCAGGGGCAGATTCAAATGTTAATTATAAACATAATTAGAGACCATACATTGATGGAAATACTGCACAATTTTCATTTTTCTCCATAGTCATCTTTTACATAGAATGTACAATATTGATTTAAACTATGTTGGAAGAAGAGCCCTCTGAGGTTGTCTGAAATGCAACCCGTTTGGGAGAGGCTAAAGAACCTGATTATGCCCAGGGTAGAGAGATGGGAAAACCTGGAGGAGGCAATTAGCAGTCTGTATATGCTTAACGGGCTGTTTTAAAGAGTACTGGTGACAATTAGCCTTGTACTTCTCCTGTGTCAGAAGGAAGTCATTTCAGTTAACATCAAAGTTTCTTTGTGCAGATTGTTATAAATAACACTTTCCTTTGGCTGGAAATGACTCAGCAATGTCCTTCTTCAACCCCACTGTGTCATTAAGAGGTTGTGAAAAACTTATTCCAGGTTCCCTGGGGACAAAGTGATGAAGGTAGAGAATGGTTTTCCTTGGGGGCATAAGGGCCTCATGAGGAAGCTAAGGTTAGCAATGTGAAGAGAGCAGTGTTCTATGTTTTTGCATTGTGTAGGCGATGTGGGTTTTGGAAGAAGTATCAGAGAGGTTGCTGAAAGGCCTAGGTCCTGCTCATGTGACCTTGAGCAAGCCATGCAACCTTTCTGTAGATCAAGTTTCCTTTCATTTCTCTACCCCCCACCCCACAGTCAGTAAGAGGAGACGGTGCTAAAGAATGCTTTGGAAAATGGAATAAACAAAAAAACCTATATAGATAAGAAATCATCATTATTCCACAGTCAGATTTAAAGTGAAGGTCAGAATTGTATATGACCTCGGGGGAAGAAGAAAGATCACTTAAAACACTCCTCTCAGATCTGATTTAGGTCCTCAGTCTGAGAAACACTTCGAGATTAGGGTCTAGTCCATGAATCCACCTAATGTATTGACCTACTTACTATAGACCACCAGTTATAGAAGGTCCGCTGGGAAAGGCCTACACTGGAATGACTTGAAAAAGAGTCATCTTCTCAGCGTATCAGTGTGAAGGTAAATGCTGTGTTTAGTTGTCAGTGACAGTCCTTGCATTTGAAACAGTGAAGGACAAGCTTGAGTTCATAGTTGTGGAAATAAACAAAGACCAACCTGTTGAGCAAAGCAAAGGCTATTCATACAGAGTGCTGGAAAAGCAGAGAGCCAGCCATTGTCACTTGGGTTTGGCAGAGACTCAGGCAGGCAGAGGAATGAGAGAGCTTCACAGAAGAAACAAGGGAAGGCTCTAGGTGTGCCTGATTGGAGACCATTGGCCTGGAGAAGCTGGAGATGGGCCAAGTAGGAGTGGGGTTCTATGTGATTGGTTATGGTACATGTCTGTCTTTTGCTGGTTGGCACAAAATCGAAAGTGAGGTCAAAAATTTGGAAAGCTAAAAAAAAAAAAAAAAAAAAGGAAACCTGGCACTTTTTAGGTCCTGGCCATTGGGGACAACTTTTAGGGAATTTATTGTTTACCTTCCTGAATTTTCCAAAAGATAGCACTCTGGCTTCCTGCAAGTCTGGCTTATGGAAGGCTGGCTTCCTCAAATGTTTACTGTAGACAGAGGGTTGATTTTCTGGGAAGATGGCAGGTTTTGGGTCCAAGGTTCATTTTCATGTATGGTCTGGCCATTTATTTTCCATTCATTTAAGACCAAACACTGAAGAATGCCTTCAGGTTCTTGTTTTGCTATGACTTGCATGACCTTGAGCAAGTCAATTAACTTCTCATATATGTATGAGATCAGATTACTTGACCTGGCATAGCTCATAGGTTTGTGGAGGCAAGGGGAGGGGATGATGGTCAAATGTGATAAACTACCCAAAATGGTAGCCTGTTTCCTAGAGTGTTGAATGGATTCTAATGACGACAATAATAGAGAACACTATAGAGTAATAGATGTCTTCTCTTTCCACTTCTTTGTTTTAAGATATAGGAAACCATATTGTTATTGGTTGGAAAAGTTTAGTTCATGTTAATTTAGCATTTATGACACTCATTAAATTTTGAACCACTTTCTCCATGAGTCTCCCAGTTACTAAATAAATAAGATGAATGCGCTATCTCTTAAAACCTCCCAGTATTAATCATTTTTGACATAATAGATCGTTTTGAGAATTTGATATAAGTTGTGGGTCCTATCCCAGGAAAATACACATATGCACACACACCCAATTTTATACAAAATTTTCAGAGGGTCCACACAGGAGGAGTCCATTTATATAGATGTTTTGAGGTAGAGTTTCTCAACTTGGGTTGCATATTAGAAATAACTGGGTTGTTTATTATTTTTATTTTTTTAAAGATTTTATTTATTTATTTGACAGAGAGAAACACAGCAAGAGAGGGAAGACAAGCAGGGGAGTGAGAGAGGGATAAGCAGGCTTTCTGCTGAGCGCGGAGCCCCATGCAGAGCTCTATCCCAGGTCTCCGGGATCATGACCTGAGCTGAAGGTATCGCCCAACTGAGCCACCCAGAGGCCCCTGGGTTGTTTTTTAAAATCATGGGATTTTTAAGCAAGCTACACTCCAAGCTAATTAAATCAGAATTGTTGGGGGTGAGACCCACACATCAGTCCTTTTGAAAGCTCAGGTTTAAAGGCCGTGGTTCTAAGGCTAAAATGGACATTTTAGTAACCCAGAGGGCTTTTTTAAACCTGGTGGTCAGTCCTCACCTGCAGAGTTTCTGATTCAGTAGGTCTGGGATGGGAAGTGGACATTCGCAGATGAAAAAGAACTCCCTTGGGTGATTCTGATGATAATCTCTGAGATTCATACCCTGGAGGAGGGAAATCTGGGTGAGCCTGAATATGATAGTATTAGAGTAGCTCAAAGGTCAAACTAATGCATCCACATGCCATTCTTAGCCTCAAAGGGACTTGGCACCACCTGCCTGCATACTCTTGAAGTGGGAGTAATAACTAGATGGTTGTGTTTCTCCAGGGTTCACCCACTCAGAAGGGAGGTGAGAGGACAGAAGGTACCTCCAGAGCTCAGTCCTAATGGTAGATTTGCTAGTCCCATTCCCTCCCCTGAATCCTTCCATTCCACATGGCCTGTTGTCTCTTAGGATGGAGGCAGGGTGCCCAGTAGTACACTCTGTTGGGGAAATAGAATTAGTAACAAAATCCTCTCCCAATCCAGAAGTCCTCTCCACCAAGGTAGGTAAGAGAGAAACTGATTTTATTATTAAGCATTAAATCCATATGTGAATTTGCGTCAGGGTCATGTTTAATAGACTATAAAGACAGAAAGCAATCCCACCCTTTTATAAGCAGGCAGATTCAAGTCATGACAGACTTGTTCTCAAGATAAACAATAACTAGCTCTCAAGTAAGAGGACTTGACAGCACAATTTGTCACACATAGTACTTCCTAACTTTATCTGGTAATTGGGGTGGCCATCCGTGTTAGCTGATTGGCTTTCTCCAGAGGAAAACAAACTTGTCATATCTTTATGACTGGAGGTTCCTGTTCTACTCAGAGCCAAGCACCCATAGAAGTTACCTTCAAACTCCCACCCTCCCAGAAAATGGGAAATAAGGGTGCTATCTATCTAGACATTTGCATTTCAAAGACTTGACTCCTAGGTCCTTGAGGAAGACATTTCTGGGTCCTAAAATTGACAAAAGATCTGTATAGTTTTTCAAGAGGATTTACCTACATTTCGAAGAGAGAAAAAAATTACTTATAATTTTAGGTTTTTGAAATGCTCTAAGAAGAAGGAAGGGGGGGATCTTTTCTATTATTTTCAACAGGGAAAAATATGCCTCTTATTTTAAATTAAATTAAATTTCTATCCTTTGTCTTAGTTGTGGGCTGTCATAACAGAATTCCATGGACTGGGTAGTTTTAACAACAGACATTTATTTCTCACACTCCTGGAAGCTGGGGAGTCCAACCAAGCTGAAGGTCCTGGCAGATCTGGTGCCTAAGGGCCCACCTTCCAGCTTGCAGATGGCCACCTTCTCCCTGCATTCTCACATGATGGTAGGGGACAGAGAGAGAGAGAGAGAGAGAGAGAGAGAGAGAGAGTATCTTTTCTTCTAAGTACGCGAATCCTATGACTCAGAGCCCCACCCTTGGGATCTCATTTATATGAATTACCTCTTTAGAGCACCTGTTTCTAAATACAGTCACACTGGGGGTTAAGAGTTCAACATATGGAATTTGGAGGCATACAGGAGGTATACTATTCAGTCCATAGCACATGCACTGTCCAAGGGTTGTGTTCACCGTAACTACCCTGCCCCACCCCGTTGCTGGAAACTTTTCAACTTAGCCTTTCTGTGCCCTTAACACTGTGGCAGCTGCCAGGTCAGATCAATACCCTGGAATGGTTCCCTCTTGCCTATCACGTCCCTACCATCTCCTCTTCCTTGAGTAGCAGTCTTTTCTGCCTTACCTTCTCCTCACCATCCAAGAATTTTAAAGACTTTGAGGGGACCTAGGCCTGACTTTATCTAACAACATCCCAGATAAATTTGGAGAGTTCTTCTTGCTCCGGTGTTTCCCACCAGAGCATCCAGTAAGAATTCACATCTTGTGCATTGTGCTGCAGATTTACATCCATTAACCTGCTCTTTGACCTGGTACCTTGTCTCTCTGGATCAAGGGAGAGGATAGATAGGCAGTGTTTTGGGTTCTAAAACCTCAGTGGAAATGAAATAAGATTTAGAAATTGGTCTTTACTAGAACTTTACTCAGGGAATTTAATACTTTTCTGGGAGTAAAATTGAGACCCCCTAAAATGCATACTTTAGTCACAAAAACAGACTATAAACTTTCCTTAAAAGATGTGCTTGGGTTACCTGTAGGGATAACTGTTTCATTAGTGAAGAGCACCTCTCAGAGGCCCTATTCTCCTGCCCTCTCAAAGGTGGTGCCCATTCTCTCCTCCAAGTAAGTGGTGAACAAATATTTAAAGAATGCTGGCTTGGAGGCTTCTGAATTATGTATTTCTAACCCCCAGCTTATCCATAAGTCTCAGTCTGGCCCTGGTCTTTACCACACACACATAGACACACACATTCCCTCTCCTTCTCTAAGAAGTCCTCTTCTTCTTGAGTTATCTGAAATCCTGTGTTTTTTTAATCCAAACTTTACACTACTTATATTAGTAATGTCTTTAAGTCAAAATCACGAAGATTGATTAAAATACAACTTAAGGTGGGGTGCCTGAGTGGTTCAGAGGGTTAAGCCTCTGCCTTCGGCTCAGGTCATGATCTCAGGGTCCTAGGATCGAGTCCTGGGATTGAGTCCCCCTGCTGAGCAGAGAGCCTGACTCCCCGTCTCTCTCTGCCTGCCTCTCTGCCTACCTGTGATCTCTCTCTCTGTCAAATAAATAAATAAAATCTTTAAAAAAATACAACGTAAGACAGCATTCCTCAAATTCTTATCCTTTGTGTTCCTTTAGCCAGACTTTCTCTTTCTATGCTTTTGTTAACCTCTTGGTCATCTAGCTTGCTCCATGTTCTTATCGCAGTAAGACAGCAAAACCTCCAAGGTTGGCCAAGACTGAGCCTCACCCAATGTGTTCTTAACAACATCCCTGTTCCACACATTTAAAAATGTGTGAGATATTTGTCCTGCTACTCGAAAGAAGAATGAGCAGAACCCAGGATTAGTATAGAATGGGGAAAAAGAGGTTTTAGTATGTGGTTTTTTCCAGAGGTAATAGTAGCAAGAGATAAATGACTAAGAATTATGAGTGCTCACGATGTGCCCAACACAATGCTTCATATACATGATCTCATTTAATCCTTACTGCAGTCCTCAGAAGGGAGCAAAATTACGGCCAGGATTTACAGAGAAGGAAGAAGAGCATTAGAAAGGCTAACTGCCACTTACAGTCTGTGAAACACAGAACACCAGGCAGAGGCAAAGGCAGCACCTTGCTTAAAACTCTTCTCTCCAGGGGCACCTAGGTGGCCCAGTTGTGAAGCGTCTGCCTTCGGTTCAGGTAATGATCCTGGGGTCCTGGGACTGAGCCTTACATCATGCTCCCTCCTCCATGAGGAATCTGCTCTTCCCTCTCCCACTCCCCCTGCCTGTGTTCCCTCTCTCATTGTGTTTCCCTCTTTCAAATAAATAAGTAAAATCTTAAAAAAAGACCAAAAAAAAAAAAAAAGGAAAAAAACCAAAAAAACCAAAAAAACAAAACTCTTCTCTCCAGAGCTGCCTGGGTATTCTTGGTTGGCTAAGCATCTGATTCCTGATTTCAGTTTAGGTTTTGATCTCAGCATCGTGAGTTCAGGCCCTATGTTGGGCTCCATGCTGGGCATGGAACCTACTTAAAACAAAACAAAACAAAACAAAACAAAACAAAACAACTCTTCTCCCCAGAACTTGAAGTAGAGTCTAAAACAGCACTGTTCAATATAAATATGAGATCTATACATGTAATTTAAAAATTTTCTAGTATCACATTAAAATGGAAAAAGAAACATGTGAAATTAAATTTTAATAATACATTTAATCCAGTTCATAAAAAATTACTTTTTTAACATACCATTAGTATAAAATTATAAAGGAGATGTCTTCAATATTTTTTCATACTACATTTTTGAAATCTGGTATGTGCTTTCTATTTACAGTACATCTCACTTTGGATCAGCCACAAGACAAGGCACCCATAGCCATATGTGGCTAGTGGTTAGCATATTAGATACCAGATTACAGTGCAGGTCTAGAATCTGGTAGGGGACTGTAGCATAGTAATGCTCAGCAAACATTCTATGTGCTCCACTACATTTCCCAGCCGCTCTTACAAGTGGGGAGAGGATGTCATTAGCTGTAGTCGGTGGGCTGTAAGCAGTAGTTAAACATGCCGTTTTTGGATCAAAGCATTTCACTATCAGTGAGAACTACCCCTTCCTACCTTTCTCCTTTGCTGTGACAGTGGAAGAGGCCTGTGTTATGTTGGTGAAGGCCCAGCTGAGATGGCTGGATCTCTAAGTCGCCACATGGTGGTGGCTGCCTTGAGGTACACTGGATTTTTGCAAAGGGGAAAAATAAACTTCAGTTGTGTTAAGACACTAAGATTTTGGAATTGTTTGTTTTGACATCAGAGCCTAGGCTTATCTGACTAATGGAGTGGTTACAGATTTTGGTAAATGAGTGAGTGAATGAAGGGACATAATGAGAAGAACCTCATATTCCTTCAGGGACTGGAAGAACAGGGGAGTTTGAGCCAACCAGCTAAGGTGACCTTAATCCAGAAATATCGGTGTAATTACAGACTGTGCCAGGCCTGGTGGTGTCCTCTCTGCTGGATGTAATGGAGCAATCCAAGACGAGGTCCAGAACACCAGGATCCTGGCCTCTTAACCCTGATGATCTCACTTGAGGAAAGTTTGTGCCGTGATGTCTTCTTTTCCTGTAGCAACATTTACTCCCAATTTTGAGTATTCTGTTTGCTGGGCTGTACTGGGTAAAGGTAAAAAGAGTGAAATATCAAAAAAAAATCCACAAGGTAAAGAAAAACTCTTGTACAAGAGCTTCTCCTCTGGTGGGCGAAAGATTTCTCTATTTTGGTAGAGGAAGCTGAAGAGAGATCTGATTTCATCCAGTAAACCGCAAACCACAATCCAATTAAGCACGAGATCTAGGATCTAGATGGCTTTGCAATTAAAGGCTACCTATCTCAGTTTTCAACATCTCTTGGAAAGGCTGTAAAAATTTATTGAATCCATTGTACTAATTTATTCCCAAAAGTATCATATTTAATTTATGAGGCTGTCAGTAGAACCATTCATAATTCATCCAAGATACCTTCAACTCATGATCACTGGTGTTCCCTTGATGTTAATGCTTATAAACCACAAAGATTAATGTTTTCTGCATCCAGAGAGATTATTTTATTAATGTCATTGCTGTTTGTAGTCCTGTTCTATCAAGGTCAAAGACTTGTGAAGCTATCAATGCTGAGTCATTGTTACTGAGCACTAATCGTGTGCCCAGCATTTCATGTGTATTTTCTGCTTCAATCCTTATAACAGCTCCAAGACATAGATATTATCCACCCTACAGATAAAGAGTCTGGTCCCAGAAAGAGGAAACACATTGCCCAAATTCATCCCTGGAGGGAGTGGTAGTGTGGCAATTCCAACCAAGCTTTATCTAACTCCCAACACGTGGTCCTACCCAGGGAAACATGCTGCTCCCTAATGTGGTATGGATATTGTGTTAGCTTGCTAGGGCTGCTATTACAATGGACTAGGTGATTTAAACAACAGAAATTTGTTGTCTCACAGTTCTGGAGGCTAGAAATCTGAAATCAAAATGTCAGCAGGGTTGGTTGCTTCTGAAGACAGTGAGGAAAGCGTCTGACCCAGGTCTCCCTCCTTTGCTTATAGATGAGCATCTTCTCCTTGTGTCTTCACATTGTCTTCCCTTTTTTCTCCTAGGGACAGCAGTCATACTGATTAGGGCCCACCTTAATCACCTCTATGAAAGCCTTACTTCCAAACATAGTCACAATCTGAGATATGGGGATTAGGATTTCAATGTATGAATTCTAGAGGGGACACAATTCAGCCCACAAAGATATGTATCTAATTTGGCTTTCTAAGAAGTTGTACAACCATCTACTTTAGGAATTGGCCTTCATTTTATCCTGGCTAGAATTTCAGTAGCCAAATCAGAGTTTGAGCTGTGTCTTATTTGTATTCATCCTCTTTATGGCTGAACTTGGCAGTGCCACCTAGTAAGGATAGCGGCGGCATGGAGGCATGTCTGCCTCTTCCTCAGTGTGCAAAGGGAAACATGGAAAGGTTAGACTTAGGGTATTTTGGTTTATTGACTCTCTGAGTCACTGCTTCTTCCTACCTGGAGGACTATTTAAAGATTACTTGAATAAAAATTGCGACATGAATGGGTAGTTGGGACTTGGAGGCAGTGATTCATACTCTCTACCGGACCTGGAATAAATTATAAGCAAAGGCCAGTATACTCACCCTTGTGTGTCACTAGCTATGTGGAGGGCACATTTGATTTTGATTGTGTTTGAATGGAAAGAATAAAGGATTTAGAACAGGCTTTGGGGTGTGTGTGTGTGTGTGTGTGTGTGTGTGTGTGTGTGGGGGGGGGGGAAAGTGTTTGACATGGGCAAGTCACAGAGATAATGAATGACCTAAGAGGAACTGTAAGCCTGAGGTAGAGTGGGGGCAGGGAGGAAGACCCACTAAAAACACCAAAGACAATCTTTGTTGACCCTACTGACCTTTCCAGACAGAAATCTAAATCTAAGAGCAGTGACAGGTTCTCAGAAGACAGAGGTCCCAAGTTGACTTCTTTCCTCATTTTCCTAAGGATAGAACTTTGGGACATTCTAAGGCTGGGATTGCGTTCCACCGGTGCCCCGTTCCAGTGTGAGATTTTGCAAAAACACTTTTTGACAAGGGGCTCATCTATCTCTTTCAGAAATGGACATACATCCTGATGGTGTCTGTCTCAGCTTTGTCCTACGCACTGGGTATGAGTTCTAGAAAAAGTCAAGCTGAGTGTTATGCAGCTTACACAGTCACCTTTTGTGTTCTCAAAACACAAGCACATTGTGTCTGATAAAGATCATACAATAATCAGAGTTCTTTGTTGAGGACAGAGCTTTCTGAGTTATCCTGTGGGGATGCATTGCAAAGGGGGAAGAATTATGTATGATACCATTTTCAGAGTAGCCATCTTCTTGCTCTTGTTGATGGCTCCCAGTGCTGTGTCTGGACCATGCTTGGGATATGGAATCTGACAGAGTATGTAGAATTGTTTATGATTGTTAGGTAAAAGACATTCGTTTCCCAAAAGGAAACTTTATCCTGCCTCTGAGTGATTCTGTTCTTGCCTGAGAGTGTCAAAACTGTAGTCCCTGTGCTCTCATGAAGAGAAATCTTTGTTTTCTGATCTCTAGCTGAGTAGCCTGAATTCAGGCTGCGATGCAATTCTACCTTTTTTTTCTGTCATAGTCAAGCTTTTCAGAATGAAGCGTTAATGGATGCAGAAACACTTTTACATGGCTGGAGAATTGTTCTCATAGGAGGATAAGATGTAATGATCCTTGTAGAAGTCAGCCTAGTCTTCAGTATAAAACCTGTCAACACCAAAGCTCCGCACCGTGTAAACACCTACACCTCCCTTGCTTGTACTCTTCCTGAGGTGCTGTCTCTTCGCAGTTCACGGTTTTTTCTTTGTTATGTATGCCCTTGGGGTTATTTCTTTATTTTTTTTTAAAGAACATGAACTCCTGAGTGAACACAATGGTATCTTTCTAACATTCTTGCTTTTGTATTTACCACAGCCCCATAGAAATGTACAGGCATGTTGACTATGAATTTCCCTTCATGAAAAAGTATCAGAAAACTGTAGGGAATTGAATTTGAAACCCTGTAGATTGATCAGGCATGATAATCAGCCATCCATCTGCCATCTGCATTAGGAATGTTAAAAAGAGGGGGTCTTGGGTGGCTCAGTCGGTTAAGCATCTGACTCAGGTCATGATCTCAGGTCTTGGGACTGAGCCCGGGGTCAAGCTCCATGCCCAGTGTGGAGTCTGTTTGTCACTTTCCTTCAGCTCCTCCTCCCACTTATGCTGTCTCTCTCTCTCTCTCAAATACATAAAATCTTTAAAAATTGCCAAAAAGAATAGAAAATGAGTCTATAATCCAATTCTTTCTAAGGATAAAATAAGAAGAGAAGGACACTAAGAAATGCCACGGGCACTGGCTACATGATTCCACTAGCCCGAGGCTGGACTGATTCCAGGATGTGACACCAGAATCTTGGGTCTGCAAGAAACAGGGAAGGGCTATGACCACTGGCCTGCTGTGCAACAGAAGTTTCCTTTGTCATCTCAGTCTTTTTGAAGGACAGGATAACACTAGGGCTGCCTGTTGACTGGACTATGCTGGGAGCTAGAATAAAGTCAGGGCAGGGAAGGTAGGAAGCCTGTGCTGTGGGTATAGGAAGAGATGAGGATCATGTATATTAGTTAGCTGTTGCTATGTAAAAAGGTACCTCAAATTGTAGTGTCTTAAAACAACACATTTACTATCTGTCGATTTCTACGGATGAAGCCTCGCTGGATGTGCCCACCTCTAGGTCTCTCCAAAGGCTGCCATCTAGGGATTCCCTGGGCTGCCATCTCATGTGAAAGCTGGGCTGAAGGAAAAATCTGCTTTCAAGCTCACTCGTGTGATTACTGGCAGGATTTCTGAGTTTCTCATAGGTTGTTGAACCAGGGACCTAGATTTCCTGCTGGCTGCTGGCTAAAGATCTCCCTTGGTTTCTGGCTGTATGGGCCTCTCCTTGGAGCAGGTGGCTTCATCAGAATGAAGACATAGAGAGCAGTAGAGGGTGTCCAAGATGGGAGCCAGTATTTTTGTAAACCCATCTCAAAAGTGGTATCTCATAACTTCTGCTGTATTCTTTTCCTTAGAAGTGAGTTGGCAGGTGTGGCCAAGACCCAAGGAGAAGGTATCACACGAAGATGTGTCTACCAGGAGATAGCATCATCAGGGGCCATCTTAGAGGATTCCCACCATAGAACAAGATAGGAATAGCAGAGTCACAGGAGCAAAAATATGGAGAATTGAAAGTCTAAGAATGAAAAAGACAAACACAGGAATTTGGGCTTTGTACAAACAGAAAGGACAGATGTAAATCTATGAGATCTTATGAACTAAGATGAATTTTGCTAAATTCACAAAAAAGGCGAGGAACACAGTCTTACACATATTCATATTTAGCATAAGGCTAAGTAAGTACTGTGTCTTGTAAATATTTGTTGGGCACATGAAGTAGAGAGTTTCATATCTTTTTCATTTCTTACAATGGTTTAAAGAATTTGAATCTCTTATAGATTAAAACCAGATATAACCAGGTGTTTCTGATTAACAGGGTGGCTAAATATTATGTTGCCCAAATATTTTCCAACATTCATCTCTGAGAGTAGAAGTGTGTGCTGTTAATGACTTGGTATGGTTAGCAGATGTACCCTAATGTCTTCTAGGAAACTGAGATATCTAGTCCTTCTCGATGTTACCCAAACTCCCTCAACAAAGCATCCCAGGATCTGGGACTGCCTTGCAGTAACTCAAGAATCCTCTGTTTTAGGAAGACCAAGGAATACTGGGCCAGAGAACCTACCAGGCGGAACTTATTCCTCTACTCTGGGCCACAGCTACCTTGTTTGTGGAATCAGAAGGGAGTGAGACACTGTCCTCTTTTTCCTTGGGAGTTGACCCTATTATATTTTTCCCTACTTTGGAGGTTAATACAATTTTGGGGATATCCTGGGTACAGTAACTAGGATACCAATTAACAAATGATTGTGTAGATGAGCACCTGCCCAGTTCAAGATCAAGTTCTGGTTTTGAGACCACTTTACTCTGATGGCTCTCCCTTTTTCTTTCTCTGTGATATTTAAAGGAAATCTCCTTGTTCTATAAATAAAAGCAAACAACTCACATCCTATGGTGATGGAAATAAAGATTCTAATTGGTTTCAAATATTTTGTAAATAGAACATATGGCAAAAAGGAGAATTTACCCTCAACATTTATTGCAATATTTACAAAGAGACCTAGATTCTCATCTCAAAATCAATACTTTTGATGATCAATCATTGAAGCTGTGGGATTGCTTTTCAGACTAAGGCTGTGTCTTGTGCCAAAACTTCCCCTGCTAAGGCAAAAGCATCAGGTGAGTAAGGCCTCATAACTAAGTGAGATATGGACAGTTATGATCTTGAAGGTAGCTTTGAGAAACTACTCTCAGATGACATAAAGGCTGATGCTCTGAACCATTTGATTTTCATTGGCCATTGGATTTCTAAATTTTCTGGAGATCTGAATTTGAATCTGAGTGTGTATCTTGTAAATCAATGATCTCCTCTGCTCCCCAAGACCCCCAGCTGCTGGCTGCTGCCTTAGAGGCTCCAAAGCCACCATCTGATTTAACGTATTGTGTGCTGCTAGTCTGGTGAGGCTAACTACACATAGTGGCTTGTTGAGATTTTACTTACTGATGCCTGTCTGTTCCCACTTGAGTTTGGTCTTTCCTCTTCATCCTCTCTGTGACAGACACTGAGTGTTGGACAAGAGTTAGTCTTCTGTGCACCTGGCACATTGTTCACCTTCATCCCCCTGTGGTCCTGGTTTCTTCTCCATTCCCTCTAACTCATAATTGAGAGGTCCTTGCACGCCTCATGCTTGAGGACGTCCTAATGACTGGTAGAAGTAAATAATGAAGAGAGAATCCTGTTTCTTTATAGACAGAGAAAGGTTTAGCTACCAGCTAACTAACTGGAACATCAATACAGAAGCCCAAGTAAAGGGGAAGGCATGTAAACTTTGGGTCAGACAGACTTCAGTCCCAATCCTGACTCAGCTTTGTGCCCTTGAGCAGGTTACCCCTTCTTTGTCAACCAACATTTCCTCACTCTCAGATGGCAATAAGGATACTACATTTTCAGGATTGTCCGGAGGATTAAGAGATAATGCACGTATGTAAATTAGCTGGCACTCGGTAAATACACAGCAAATGTTAGATGTTATTATCATTATTACCATATTAATAACTAATTACTGCTGCAAAGAATTTAGATACATAACTTTCTTTTTTTTAAATAAGATTTTATTTATTTATTTGACAGAGAGAAACACAGCTAGAGAGGGAACACAAGCAGAGGGACTGAGCGAGGGAGAAGCAGGCCTCCTGCCAAGCAGGGAGCCCAATGTGGGGCTCGATCCCGGGTCTCCAGGATCATGACCTGAGCCGAAGGCAGTTGCCCAACCAACTGAGCCACCCAGGCACCCCTAGATACATAACTTTCTAAATAGGGTTTCTAAGGTTTCTAAAATAACCTCAGTCAGGAAATGGGGACCAATGGAAAGTTTTCATAAAGAATCAAAATGTTAAGACTGAGTAAAATTTGTTAATCCTTTCTTGACAAAGAATAGCTGCTTATTTCCTGGGGAGAGTGGGAACCCTTAAAATTCTCTAGTTGAAACACGTTAACAAGTTCTGATGAAAAAATTTAAGATTATAGACTATACTATGGCATCAAATGATGAATTCTGACTAAAAGTCAACAGATATTCAACAAATCAGAGCCTCATTTAAAATTGTCCTGTTGTATTGTCCCTATCACTCACCAAGACTCCAAGTATTCAGAAAAAATCTATTTAATCTTTGAGATGCTTGTGTGGCTAAGAAGTGCACAATGTCTGGGCCCTTCTTGATGCATTTTTTTCCCCTTATAATGTACACAGGTTGGTGTAATGACTACTAAATGAATATGAGACATAAGCAGGATGTGCACCCTATCAATCTGATATAAATCTGGACAAAGTGGTGGGGGTCTTTCCATTGTCTTACCACCTACTTTATGAGGAGAGAAACCACCTGCCTGAGGATATTGGCATCCTTATAGATGAACTGAATGCTTGATTTGGCCACTCACAGTCAGACTATGTCAGTAAAGGAAGAGGTATTTCTCTTTGGGAGAGTCAGTCATTCCATGAAGCGAGCAAACAAAATATGAGATCATTCAAAGTTTTTGATGTGTCCCAGTATATTTGAATACCTACTTCAGAGATATGCTTATGCCATTCTTGACTTCTCCTAGTAAAATAAAGATGGCATAGTTTACTTACACACCAAATAAACTTCAATGTAAATGTGATGGAAATATGTATGTACAGGTTAAAAAATAATAAAATGAATACCTACCTTTGAAGCTTCTCTGTGAGAACTGTAGCCTGACAAAATCAAGTTTATTGGCCCTCTCCAATGAAGGAAACCACACACCAAGAATCGTTAGGCATCTCACCAAAGGAAAAGAGTCTCATGAGCAGAGTGTGGAAAATGAGCTGGAAGTTGGCTGGAAGGGAAGAGAAGTGGCTGGAATAGTGTGGAACCCATTGTGGTATATCAGCAGAGAGATAACGATGATGTGGCCAAGGGTGATGCGCTATGCCAAATAAAACAAATTTAAATAAGGGAAGGAGAGATTTGGCAGGATAGGATTATCACAACAGGGAGGAAAGAGAGAGCTTTTTGGCTGTGAGATCTCCAAGCATTTCCAAGGTCAGGTAAAAAAGTCTTCTCTTCTACAAGGAGGAGAGAATATGGCTAGAACCTAGAACTTAGGTAGAATATCTACCCAGGACCAGGTGTGGGCAATGGGGGGAATGAGGAGGGTGGCCTGATAGGACAGTGAAACAGAGAATGATTCACCCCTAGGTCTGCCTATTTAGGGGAGGAGTCAGTACAGAGGGGTTGTATGCCTACTCAGGCTGAGGGTGAGTTAAAGTTCAAAAACCTGGAGGAAGGACAGAAGCTTAACTAAAGTTTGATCAAGTCAGATCAATATGTATTTTATTCTGTTTGATGAGTGGGGACAAAGAGTTCATCTGATTATTTATGAGGCAAAGAATGGGAACACGAAGGATTTGTGTCTTGTCTTGTCACAGGGAACATGGGGACATCCATGAATCTTTTCTACTTCATATGAAGAAAAGGGAGGTTTTTGCAATAGGCTGTTTCCTAGAAGACAAGAGGATGGGGGAGGTTGTCAATCATTGATGATTCACGTAAGCGCAGGGCTCAAGTAAAATTCAAGATTGTCAGGTGGGTTGGAAGAAGTAAGCATATCTAATAAAAAAACAAGTAGCTGATTTCTTAAGATTTGCTGATAGATTGAATGTCAGTATAAGGAAAGAGAAGAATTAAGAATGTCCCCAAGTCTCTGGCTTGGGGTCTGGATGTGTACAAATGCAGATAGTGACAGTAATACATCAGATTAGCTTTCTAAGCAGGCCCCTTGCACCTGGCTTTGCTTCCGCACTCCCAGATACGTGTTCCATGTTCCACTGGGATAATCTATCCAAATAAATTATAGCATGCTCTCAAACATTTCCCAGTTGCACATGTTTTTGGTTCTGGAATAAACTCTTAGTCAATGGCAAACTTTCAGTTATCCTTCAAAGCTCTCCTTACCCTTTTGTGAAGCTGTACTTCACAATACCCACTCCTCACCTGAGTTAGTGTCTTCTGCTTTAAATCTTCACTTTCCACTCCCTTAAATTGTTCATCTATTTCATTGGATTTTTGAGCTCACTTACAAATGGACCAGTGTCCTTAATCTTTGTCTCCCCAGTGCTGATGAAGTTCTTGGCATAGAGTAGATGCTCAATAAATATGTGTTGAGCTATTGGTTAAATTAAGTTAGGAGATCTGTGTGAATGGAGTCTCCTTCAGGCTGTTTCATACCAGTTTCTTAAATTCTACTTTATCCAGTAAGTGAATGCAGTCTCTCCTGTGGATTGTGATTTGAGAACAGTTGTGAATGTTTTTTGGATCCCTCTTTAGATGCTTCACTTTCTTGTTTGTCCTTTTCCCCTGTCTCTTTAGAACTGTCATGAAAGGAGTGAACCATGTCCCCTCCATATACCTTAGTGTGAGCAAATTCATCTGGTAAACTTTTTCCTCAACAGGAAAGGTTACTTTGTGTTTGGTGAGTGGGCAAAGGGGCAGAAGGAGGGGTGGATGATGATGAAGGCACCTATAGAGGGAAAATCGTATCTTTTTGGTCCTATAGCCCGTAAACCATGGCTCACGAAGCGCGGAGGTTGTGCTTTGATGGCTTTGCATCTGAACAGCAGATCCGAGTGTCTCCTACATGAAAGAGGAGAAAGAACCTCAGTTGCTGAGATGCATGGTGCGCTCCATGAGTGTGCATTTTAATGCCAGTGTCAGGGCACACTTCCACCAGCTGTCTAAACATTTACTGAACCAAATAATAGCATCCAAGATATGTGGGTTTCAGATATTTGCCATCTTAAAACAGCACTTAGTCATTAACTTAATCACAGCTGCTATATGCCAGCCAATGTATTGTGTTTGTAAACAACGCATGTACTCCCGGCAAGCATTGGGAGCTCTGCTATGGGAATATTCAGCAGGCAGGTTAATGCAGAGGTGTGCGTTCAAAACCTTGGAACAAACGGGCCCATTTCTCAGAGAAGGACTGTTGATTCCAGTGGGGAAATAAAAACTTGGGCTTTATTCCACGTCAGGTGCTGCTGTCATGGTTTTTCTCTCAACAGAATTAGATGTTCAGTTTGGAGAAATGCCCTGATGCCCCTGATTATGTGTTCATTTGAAATGGGACATATCCCCTAAATAGTTCATTGTGGGCCCTTTGTTATAGACTGAATATTTGTGTCCCCTATCCAAATTCATATGTTGAAGCCCTAAACCCCAGTGTGACTATATTTGGAGACAGGGGCTGTGAGGAGGGGACAAATGTTAAGTGAGATCCTAAGAGTAGGGCCCTAATCTGATAGGGCTGGTGCCCTTATAAGAAGAGGAAGAGACACCAGGGCTCCCCCTCTCTCTGCCTAGTGAGGACACAGCAATAAGGTAGCTGTCTCATGCCAGGAAGAGAGCCCTCACAAAGAGCTATATTGCCTGCTACCTTGCCCTTGGGCTTCTAGCCTCCGGAACTGTGAGAAAAATTTCTGTGTTTTAAGCCACCCAGTCTGTGGTATTTTGTGATGGTTGCCTCAGCTAACTAATGCACCTTTATTTTTTGTTCTTTAAATTCCTTAATCTGACTTTTTCTCAATGTCAACACATAACCCTAGGGCTTTCCTATGAATTTGCATTTCCCTCATGCCTAGTGATGCCACTTTTCCCTGTGCCCACTGGCCATTTGTATACATATTTCTTGTGTGATGTGCCTGTTCAACATTTTGCCCATCGAAGTAAGTTCAATTTTTTGTCATTTTATTATTGAGTTATAGGAATTCATGATACATTCAAGATAGAACCTAATGGTCTGATATAGGTGTTGCAAATATTTCTTCCCATTCTATGGCTTGCTTATTCCTCTGCTCAAAAACTTCCTGCCATGCCCCAGTGTCTGGAGACATTTTTTTTGTCACTCTCCAACATCTCTTGCTCCCATCAAATTGATTTTCTCCTCAGCTTTCCGAAGCACTGTATTCACTCCATGACCTCACCTGTTTGGATGCCTGGCTACCTCTGTCTCCTAGGGTCTCCCTCTTCCCTGAGTGGCAGCTGAACTTGTTTATAGGGTTCACGTTTGCCTGCCATCAGATACCATGTTTATATGCATGCCCTGTATCTGTATGTTTTGTCTTACCACTTGGATGTTAGCTCCTTGAGGACGGGGCATGCTTCTTATTTTCTCCTTGGTTCATCTAAAACAACGTTGTGCAAATATACGTGACTCCTCTACGTGCAAATATATCAAGGTAGAAATCCTCTAAACAAGAGACTTTGGAAAAGATCCTCTTTCAGTTTCTTTGCTCAGTAAAGTTCATTGTTTGCAATTTCTTCCTTTCAGTTTAGATGAAATATTGAGTTTTATTCATCTATAGAATGTCTCTACCAACTCATGATGCTTTTTATTTTATAGCTCCAAATAGTTCATTAAGTCTGTGCAGATTTGGAAGTATAGATACCTTTTATGAGACATTATACCATTATATTCTGGCTTTAGGAAATTAAACAAATTACACACTCTCAAACTCAGAGTTTCCAGAATATCACTGTAATACACTTTTAGGAAGTAATAAGAAGAAAAAATAACTTTACTCATTCCTTGGTTGTTAAGTTAGGGTGTTTAAGGATACTAGGTTAGGTTCTTAGAGGCCATATTGACACCAAAATCAATTAACCAGATAAGAACATTTTGAGGAAAACGTTACTGCTTTTTTTGAGAATGGAAAATCTAGGAGTAATGTAAGATGCTATCCTCTTCTTAGAAAATTTATAATCTAGTTACTAGTCCAGAATTTCTTTTTTCTCATCCACAGTAACAACAAGAATAACAAAAACCCTCTTATAAAATGATATATTTCTATGGTTCCTTGGGTTTCTCATCCCACATAGCCATGTTGGGAATTCTGGGCTGCGAGTGACGATCCATTGGATGAAAGAGTGAAAGGAGTATCAGGCATGTTTCAACTATCTACCCATTAATTTATTCAGCAAAAATTACTTGATTATATATCATGGCTAAAACTATGAAAGCACAAGAAAGAGTTAAGGATGGATTCATGTCATGGGTGATTGGGGAGCACAGCCCCAAATGCTGGAGGTCATTTCATGGAGAGCAACTATGCTATTTTACAAGATGTCTAAACATCTCTTGCCTCTCAAAAACAGCTTGCTGAGATTGGTGGAGGAATTGCGGTATTTCTTATGTTTATTTAGAGTATAAGATGGGAACTGGTTTTGTCTGTGCTCAGGGATGCAGAATGTAGATGTGACAATTTGCTTGTAATTTCCATGATTATAAGTTTATAGAGAAATCAGTAGCATCATCGCAGGCTACTTTCCAAATATACATTGGGAGCTTTAGCTACCTCTAAGATATAAAATAACTGCATTAGTGCATAATTTCCACCTGTTCTTCTAGTTCTGTTCTCCATTTAGCACATGCTCTCTGCCTTGGAAAGTTGACTGTGGAAATAATGTCAAGGAGCTTCCTTTTCATCTGGCTTCTACTTGCGTTTGACCAATGGAGATGCTTGTAGGTCATTGGAAGGAGCAGGATAACTAGGACTTTTTTTTTTTTTTAATGTGGGGGGAGAGGCGGAGGGGGAGAGAGTTTTTTTTTTTTATAGAGAGAGTGTTTTCACGTGTGCAAGCAAGGTGGGGAGGGGCAGAGGGAGAAGGAGAGACAGAATCTCAAGCAGGCTTCATGCTCAATGTGGAGCCCAGTGCAGGGCTTGATCTCATAACCCCGAGATCATGACCTGAGCTGAAATCAAGAGTCAGCACTTAACAAACTGAGCCACCCAGGCTCCCCTAATGAGGCCATTTTTTTAAACCCATGGCTTTTCCTTCTGGGGTCATTCTAGACTGGTTGTGTTCCTTTATTTATTTATTTTATTAATATTTTATTTACTTATTTGACAGAGAGAGACACTGAGAGAGGGAACACAAGCAGGGGGAGTGGGAGAGGGAGAGGAAGAAGCAGGCCTCCCACCCAGCAGGGAGCCCGATGCAGGGCTCCATCCCAGGACGCTGGGATCACGACCTGAGCCGAAGGCAGATGCCCAACAACTGAACCACCCAGGTGCTCTGGCTGTGTTCCTTTATTAAAGGTCATTGCTCATATCAGAGTGGCCTCTCAACTCACCCCTCACCTTCTGGGTGCAGGTAGCTGCTTTCTCCACTCATGCCTTTGGCCCAAGTGTGGTAATAGCTTTGGGTGTTAACAACAGGTTACTGTACTGTTCCAAGGTTCCCTTTCCTCCTGGCCCAGGCCTTTGTAAACAGATTGTTCCTAAATAAATCTCCTCAGATTATCTTGCTATGAGTGTGTCACCTTGTTAGTATCAGGGCTGATATATCATGGTATAAAATTTATTCTGTTTTACACATTTTATAATCATTTGCTTTTTTAAACATACAAGTAAACTCATTCTGGTTAACTTCCGACATCATTCATTCCCTTAGACCCATCCTGTGTGCACCTTAAAATGACTTTTCAGAGTCTCTGAGGGCAGTGAGAGGTAATTAGTCTCTTAACCTATATGCTAAAGAACTTTAAGTGAAGTGATTCCTGCTATTTTAATCCAAGAGCTAAATGTGAACTGTGGCCAGTAGGGAAGTCTAGGCTAAAATAAAGGCCCCTCTTCAATAACACTCAGAGATGCTGGGTAAAATATGGCAGCAATTAAAAATATGCTCAACCTTCCGATCCATGAGCATGGAATGCTCTTCCATCTCTTTGTGTCTTCTTCAATTTCTTTCATGAGTGTTCTGTAGTTCCTCGAGTACAGATCCTTGACTTCTTTGGTTAGGTTTATTCCTAAGTATCTTATAGTTTTTGGTGCTATAGTAAATGGAATCGATTCTCTGATTTCCCTTTCTATTTTTTCGTTGTTAGTGTATAAGAATGCAACTGATTTCTGCGCATTGATTTTGT
>PITA01010397.1:0-72169 GCA_004023965.1 Spilogale gracilis
CGGTCTCGAGGATCATGACCTGAGCTGAAAGCAGTTGCTTAACCAACTGAGCCTCCTAGGCACCCCAACAACCAGTAATTCTTAACCTGCATTGAGATTAAAGGTCATAAAGAATGAATCTATCACTCTCTTTCCCTGTCTCCCTTCTTCATTGTTCTCTCTCTCCCTCCTGCCCAATACTCACATGTGTCTTGGTCCTATATAAAGTACTTCCATAGAATGCCTTCTTTATAATTTGCCAATATATACAGACTACATGATTCTTTTTTTGTCTGGTCCTTTTTCTTCCTTCATTCTACTACTAAATTGTATTACTTTTCAATCTTGATACTCTGATTAATATTGTTGACTTAAATTTATGTATCTATCCACTACCTTATCAAATTTTTTACTCTCCATCCTGGATGCCAAGAAGTCTCATTGACATAAATGCCACATATAATTAATCAAGGGAATAGTCATCAATAAAACAAATCATTAAGCAGAAAACAACAACAAAAAAGTCAACACATACAATCAACTAAATGGAAATGAAGAATTACTAGCTAACATTTATATATGTCAGCTAGCCTTGGTTTCAACTATTGTAACTGCTTTATTCTTACATCTAGCTATTGCTACTTCTTAGTCATCTAAAAACTCAGAATCATTTTGAAGCACCAAAAACAAAATATTGACTTTTATCCATTCTTCTCTATCGTTCCCTTCCCCTTCTTTTGGAAACAATTAGATCCAAAAATTACCATTTGCAGTTGAGAAAGTTAGGCAGATATCTGCATAAAGGGGAATAGTGAAGATCTCCAACAGTCTCATGGGAGTTTAGAGGACAAGATGAGGGAGGAGTACTTCTAAATGGAAGACTAATTTAGTGAATGGGATGTTCAAGGCCATAGAGAGAAAGGGTGGTGTCCCTGAGGTGAAAAGGCATGTTAGAGGTGGTTGTTGGGCTGTTAGAGCATGAATGGGGTCATCAGGGAGTTTTCAGGGAATAAATTGCAGATATTAGCTACAAGAGGAGATTGGTGAAATACATCATGATTGGTTAAGTAAACCTATACATGAACATATGTGATTGCTTTTTTAGTAATTTTCACATTTTCAGTGGATCAAAGTTACTTTTTTATTTATAAACATCCTGCAGTCATATGTCTGTTGGATTGAATAATCTTGGCTGCCACTGGGGACTTCCTGCTCTTCTCCACGTCCTATAAGGAAATAAATTCTACCCAGACTTGCTTTTCTGGCTGTTTACATATGGTGATGGTGCAAGACCCTCTCTCAGCAATACCACACCTGGATATCAAGAGGGCAAAAGGTCACTTACTGCTCCCTCATGAAAACAGCCCTCTGGTACTTTTCAAGTAGATCATATCCTAGTCGCAGAACTGTTGAGCAAGAGCAAACACGCATCACAATGTACTACATCAATGTTGAGAAACTGAAGAAACCATCATATAAGAAAAATTTTGAGAGTTAAAACTTTCAGTTTAAAAAAAAAATGGTTTCTCAATACTTTCAGAAAAATAGAATAATAACCTTTTAAAAGCCCTTCTCAATAAGCTGTTATGCAACATTGCACAATCTCAACCTATGAAGACTCAGGGTCACTACTTTTGTCTTACCATCCATCTCATCTTTATCACTTTATTGACTTTCTCCTTTCAAATGTCTTAAATATTGAATTCCAATTTCCTCCTTAAAGATGAATTTCTCATAAAGCTGTGCAAACAGTCATACAATGGTTGTTTGGGAAGAATTCATTATGGTCCATTATTGAATTCACAATGTGGGTGCAAGCACTTTTGGATCAAAGAGGTCTACTGAGTAAGTTGCTGCCATAGTTCTAATGTGCGAGTTTCTAAATAAAAGTTATATTTCTGGGTAGCATGTTTTGGTATGATATATTTAAAACTTCCCACTATTTTCTTACAATGCCTTTGTATTTTATCATGCATATATGAACTGTATCTCACAGAATGTATAATGTTCACATCAGAGACAAGATTGGGTGGCTTTGGGAAGGAAAATGTGAATAGGTATGTTTTCTCTCGATTTATAAAATCTGTGTTCAGCTCTACTGGAAAATGCATATTACATAGTGCATGACATTTATGCTGAAATCAGGTATGAGTAATGTAAGAATGAAGATTGAGTTTTGACAGAAGATTCTGCATTTATTACCTCTTTCTAAAGAAAGGTAATGAAGCAAGAAATGGTCACAAATAATAAAACACAGTTGAATACACAACAATCTCCACTATCCTCTAAACTTTCAACCTCTATAGGGAAATACACAGTTTCTTTCAATCTTGTGTAAATATATGTAAAGCTGTCTCTGTTTTTTGAAGATTCTTTCTTATATGACCTTCAAATGTCAGGTGTTTTCTAGAACTTCAGATGATGCATATAATTTTAGCTCTGACTTACCATTTGATGTTAATTCAGACTCTACTCTCATAAATGATTCATTCACTCTTAGATTTACTTAAAAATAGTTTATTTAATTCAAACACTACATTGTAATGAGCTGATGGGAAATCCATCCCAGTTATTATTGAAACTATCTGCTTAAGGACTATACAAAAATACTATATTCTTATACATATCTCCAAACTATTTTGATGTTTCTTTAATCACTGTGTTCAGTCTCTACTGACTACTACCAAGAAACATATTGGCCCATCTGGAAAATTCCTATCAAGTTCTGGGAATTATTTATTTTGGGGTAACTCAAAATTTGAATTTGGGCAAGATAAACTTGATGATGCTAGGGAACACCTGAGGTCATTATCTACATAGTTGCCATCTGGTAGAAAGACATGCAGATCTCTATCCCCTTCAAAGTCAGGGAAGAAAAGATATTTCATTTCTTATTTGCTTAAAGACCCTTAACACTCCTTCCTATCTCCATCCCTAATGAAACCTAGTACATACTATTTGTTATACTTGGATTTTTTTAAAGGTAGCAAGTGCTAATATAATCAAGTTCATTTGCTTTGTATATCCCAGGAGTGAAGGTTATGAAAAGTCATGAAACAGAAGAAATGGAATAATAGGGAGAAAGAAAAACAAAATACATTACTCAACAGATTAGATTGAAATAATAAAAAAACTCATAGGAGGGAGTTAGGAGAATTTTCATTACTTGAACAACAATATCAATGGTTGTTTTTATGAACTTCCTGTGAAAACAAATAATACAAGATTGTAATTAAAGAAATGCATAATTATGTTATTTTTCATAGAGGAAACTTAAAATTTCATTAATGCCGCAGAAGGCAGTGCATATAATTGCTTCTTATTTTTTCTTAAATCCATCCTCAGTGGCAATAATTGGAAGAGTTAAGTAGGGCAAGAAATATGTAATCACAAAATACTCTTAGTAATGTTTCTATAATGAATATGATTCAGCAAAACCAATCTTTAGAGGAAAAAACAGGAAATAGACATAGTCTCAGTGAACCTAGTTTTATTCATCATTCAATAACCTATTTATAAGGACAGTATTTTAGAAAGTAAGAATAATTTATTTTAAGACAGTTTAATCAGTTAAAACTATAGATCACAAAGATATTACATTCTTTTGGGAGAAGAAAGACATTGAACGCAGGGCAGATAAGACATACAGAGTGAAAGCCACATTCCTCTTTCTTTTTTAAAAAAAATAATTTATTTAATTTTATTTTTTCAATGTTCCAAGATTCATTGTTTATGCACCACATGTAGTGCTCCATGAAGTAATTGTCCTCCTTAATGCCCACCACCATGCTCACCTATCCCCCCAACCCACTCTCCTCCAAAACCCTGTTTGTTTCTCAGAGTCCACAGTTTTTCTACTTTGTTTTTGAGAGTTTTTTTTTTTCAAATTTCACAATAAAGCAATCAGAAGTCACCAAATTCCACAATATAGCAATCAGAAGTCACCACCAAAAACATAGAAAAAAGAGAGAGGAAAAGAGAAAAAACGAAAGAAAAAAACTCAGCCAAAATGGGCCCCAAAGGTAGGATTTATATGGCACAAAAACAAAAACGAATAAATAGAAAGACTGAAAAAATAAAAGAAAAGATAAAAAAAGCTAAACCCAGCCTAAATGACCTCCAGGAATAAGATTTATATAGTACAAAGACAAAACCAAGTACACGAAAACACTGACAGAAGAAAAGATGCGAAGGTGGATACAAACCCCTGATGTGGGTGAGGAAAGTATTTTAGTTCTTCCTGGGTGTATCTTGTTATCTTTGTTAAAGGACTCAACTTTCCAGAGATATAGGGAAATTTAAACTGGTTTATATATAGGGGTAGTATTAAATAGGAAAAAAGGATTACCTTGAAGTTTATATCTACATGTATATTTAAAAAAAAATAACAACACAGGTATATGTATGAAAAAAGTTTAAGTTAAAAAGTTATTATGGAATGTTGTATTAAACATCAAGTTTTAATAATAAGTAGGCTTAAAATATAAAAGAACAAGAATCGTGAAAGCAAATTAAAAAAAAACGAAAAGAAAAGCTATATCTATGACAGGTTTTGGGGCAGTACTGGGAGCTTAGTATATTGTTTTTTCCCGATATTGGGATTTTACAATTTTATGGAGACCCTTTGGTGGTTGTCTTTTTGCTCTTTTGGCTTGTTGTGTGGGGGAGGGGCCTGCAGCATTGTTTTTCAGTCAGTCTTGCTTGGGTTGAGTCGCTCTGCCCCCTCTCAAGGGGCAGGCCTCTGTGGAAACTGGTTTTTTAGGGGTTTGTTCTCTGGAGGGTTTTGTTCTTTCGCAGTTTTTTATGGTCTTTCACAGGCTCAGAGCAAAGTAAAGTGTCCACACCCAGACCTCGGCTTCAGAGAGAAACCTCAGTCTGCTCCCCTCTGGATGGTCCAGAACACACAGAATCCCTCTCTGCAAACTCCCCTGAACATTGCAACATGGAGGCATGCACCCCCAATTACAGCCACAGTGGTTGCCGCCTGAGGCCCTCACTTGTCTCTACACCCCCATACCACAGAAACTGTGAGTGATATTGGTTTGGGTGACCCCGAACCTGGTGGCTGCCACTGTCAGGACCTCTGTCGGATCTGCTGCCTGCAGCCCACACCCATGCCAGGTACCCTCAGACCCAGCTATAGTGCAGGTCACGGGGAAGGCTGTGGGTTGAGGGGCCTCAGGCAGGAGCCTGCTTGGGGCTCTCTTAGGCATGGGCAGGCACCAGCTATAGCTGTTCTGGGATTGTGGGCTTAGGTCTGTGCTATGGCCACCAGATTCCACCAGTTGTCCCTTAAGATCCTTTGTTTTTTTGAGTGTTTAACCAGACTCCAAGTGGATGCTGGTCCCCAAGAACAGGGCACTCTTGTTTTGCGGTATTACTTTCCAATGAGTCACTTCTAGTGGCTCCTTTCCCCTTCTCTTCATCCTCTGAAATCAGTCTGAGTGCTCCCACTCTGCTTTGCTTCTCCTCTGATGATCTTCTGTCTCTGTAGAGATCCAGAAGTGTGTAATCTTACATCTCAGGTTGATTTCCTGGGTATTGAGAGTGTTCTGGTAGATATTTAGCTCACTTCAGGGGACTGGTTGAAATAGGGTCTCATACTTCTCCACCATCTTGCCCTGAAGCTCGAAAGACATTTTTCTAAGAAAGGAAAGGGAAAGCCTAGTGATTCCCGTGATTGAAGGTGTTTGGAATGCAGATGTTGCTTATCCAGGATGACTAGGAAAAACTTTTTTGAAAGGAAACTTTTGAGTTGTAGCCTCATTGATGAGAAAGAACTATCTATCTAAAGACCTTGATGAAAACATTCAAAATCAAAGACATAAAGGTAAACTGCTTGAAAAAGATATAGAAGGTAAAGGTATTAGTTTCTATGGATGCTATGAAAAATTTCAACAAACTTTATGTTTTAAAACAACAGAACAGTATTCTTTCACAGTCCTGGAGGCTAAAAGTCTGAAGTTACTGGGCTAAAATCAAGGTGTCAGGGGCTGCACTATCTCCAAGAGGCTCTAAGCAAGAGTCCATTCCTTGGCCTTGGCCTTGCGTCTTCCAGTTCTGGGGGCTGCCAGCATTCCTTGGTTTACAGCCACAATACTCCAGATTCCATTGTCATGACCATATGATCTTCCTCTCTTCCATTGTCTAAACAGCATCTGCCTCCTTTTTATAAGGACATGTGTGATTGCCCTTATGGGTCATTCAGATAATCCAGAATAGTCACCCATCTGAAGATCCTTAACTTAATTACAGCCACAAAGTTCTGTTTTCCCAACAAGGTAACATCCAAAGGTTACAGGGGATTAGGACATATGCAAATTTGGGACCCATTCCTCACACTATCATTGCAAGGTAGTTGAGACAGAGGGACAGAAAGGAAAGTGTTGGAAATTGAAGTGCAGTAAATAGTGGTGAGTCAGATTATTCGGTTCTTTTCAGTCAAAGTGAGAGATTTTCATTTTATTCTGATATCAATTTTAAGCTATTAGAGGATCAGTGATGTCAGTAGATATTAATCAAAGAGTGAGATAGTCACATGTGTTGTTTGGAAAACTCAAACTGAACTATAAAGTACCAGCCTGGTTACAGGAAGCTTAGTTACAAATTTGCTGTTATATACAGATACAAGTTTACTGTGGCTCAGGCTAGATTTTAGCAGTAGAGATAGATCCTCCAAACTGGAAGATAATGTAGATGTGCTTAGAGGATTTATTGAATGAATCAAGGTTAGATATAAAAAACAAAACAAAGGTGCCTGGGTGGCTCAGAGGATTAAGCCTCTGCCTTTGGCTCAGGTCATGATCTCAGGGTCCTGGAATCGAGCCCCACATCAGGCTCTCTGCTCCGCAGGGAGCCTGCTTCCCCCTCATTCTCTGCCTGCCTCTCTGCCTATTTTTGACCTCTCTCTGTCAAATAAATAAAGAAAATCTCAAAAACAAAAACAAAAACAAAACAACACAAATCAACACATTATTTTTCAATTTGTAGTTCCAGTAACTGAGCAGATGGTCAAACTAGTAAATAGAAGACTATAAGAAATATGTGGGGTTTTCAGAGGGATGATTGCAAGTTCTGATTGGGTATTTGAAGTTTTATTTGCTTATTATACATCTAAGTAGATATTATAGAAAACACACAGGTGTTATTAGGTGTTGAATTAGGTGTTCAAGTTTCAACTACAGAAGAGACCTTAGGTGGTGCTATCGCTATGAAAGCATCTATAAGGATAAAAAGAGACTAGGTTTAAAAAAGTAATGATGAGCAATTAGGTGTAAAAAGAGTAAGAAAGGGACAAAGGGCAAGGGAGGAAGACCTCAAACTTTCTGGTTTGGAAATTGGGTGGATTTTGGTACTATTTATTAAAATATTGGGACAGGGCAATGGCTCATGATCTGACAGCAAAAACTTAGGCTTACCATGAACAGGTAAAGTTTTCAAGAGATATAGTCAAAATGAGGACAAAAGTCCTTAAAAGTGGAATCAGGGCTGAAAATATATATATTTGAGATTTATTGTCTTTATTTTTTCTGCATTGTGCAGATTTTAGATGGCAAAACAAGAGGCTAAAGAATGATTAGACATGATTAGATATGAATAATTAAATGTGAACACTGTAAGGAGACATAAAAGAAGATCATAAGTCCCATTAAGAACACACACTTATTCATTATAAGTCATAAATAAACAATTTTCTTAGATAACAAAAGAGATCCCAATGTGACATAGAAGAGAATAGAAAAATGGTTTGGTGGAAACAATACTATGTATTTCCTAAAGCTTTATTTTACTTTATTCTTATTCAAATATGAGTAAAGTATAATTTTCTGATTTTATTAAATTTTACATTATAATTTTACAGAGTAAAAATATTCTTATCTCTTTCTCCCCATTACCCTTGACATTTTATCTTGTCTTTTTATCTTTTTATTTCCCTCTTCAACTTTTCTGAACATGGAATTAATATTGTGATATACTATATATTATTCATATAATATGAAGGAGAGAGAGATGGGGTTGAGGCAGAAGGAAAGGGAGAGAATCTTAAGCAGGCTCCACACCCAGCACATAGCCTGACACTGGGCTGAACCTCACAACCCTGAAATCATGAGTTCAACTTAAATCAAGGGTTGGACGCTTAGCACCTGGGTGGCTCAGTGGGTTAAAGCCCCTACCTTCAGCTCAGGTCATGATCTGGGATAGAGGACTGCATCAGGCTCTCTGCTTGGCAGGGAGCTTGCTTCCTCCTCTCTCTGCCTGCCTCTATGCCTACTTGTGATCTCTCTCTCTGTCAAATAAATAAATAAAATCTTTTAAAAAAAAAAGAGTTGGATGCTTAACCAACTGAGCCACCCAGGTATCTGGTGATCTATATTAATAAAATAAACATATATTACCAATGTAGTCAATATTGGCACACTAGCTTCAGGTGTATTTAATATGTCTCAAGGGAAAAAGCAAATAGCATTTCATAAACAATTATATTAGAGCATTGTTTTCTAAATCCTAAAATATCTGATATAATTGATTTAAAGTGATTAAAATGTATTTAATACAGGTTACTGGTAACATATGGTCTAATATAATAACTAGTTTTTGAACACTTATGTTAATGCGTTTAGACTTCTTATTGATCTAAATGTTGCTTTGTTTATGAAATCATTCACTCTTAAGTGTTACTTTAGAGGTCACTTTATTCAGTGTACCCAGGGATATATAAACCTTGGCTAATACAGTTTCTGCTACTTTACAATTAACTCACTGTATGCAGTTTTGTTAGTTCCACCTAAGATTGATATTCTTCATTTTCTACCTTCTGTCTATAATGTTCAGATTCTAGTATATGAGAGCATAGGAGATTCTCTGCATTGATTACTTCTTTTACTTCTTATGGTGAGTAGACTCTTGGATGACCCTAATAATCTCTACATCCCAATATTTATACCCTTGTGTAATCCCTTCTTTGAGCAGGTGTGAGACCTTTGACTTGTTTCTACCAAAAATACATGTCAAATGTGATGAGACATCACTCTATATTTATGCTATGTTATAAAAATGACACCTTATTTCACAGAATATTTCTATTACCTTCTTGGCTTACATCCTTTCATGAAGTGAGCAGACACATTGGCAAGAGTCACAAACTGAGAGCGGCCCTCCTACCATCAGGTGGCTCTGGGTTAAGAGTGGCCTCTAGCTGACAGCCCATAAGAAGTTGAAGCTCTCAATCCTAGAACCCATGAAAAAGTGAATGTGACTAACAAAATGAGCTTAGAAGCAGATTATTTTCAAGTTGAACTTCAAATAAGAACCCTGGCCAAAACCTTCAATTCAACCTTATGAGAGACCCTGAAGCAGTGGACCATGTAAACTGTGCCTCAACCCCTGACCCACAGAAACTGTGAGATAATAAATGCATGTTGTTTTTTAGCTACTAAGGCTTCTGGAGTGTGCTAGGCAGCAATAAATAATCAATAATTTCTGAACAGAGTTTCTACCTGTGTTCTGACAAATTTCACATATGTCCTTGATTTTGTGTTGGTTGTGTATACATAAACTTCCCTAATTCTTTTCTTCAGTCTCAGTCCTCGTTCTTTTAGAATTACAGATGTATAAATCTTTAAGACAGAAAGCAATCTGAAATCCAAATATTTCTTTATTCTAAGCATATATCTTATAAAAATGCAGTCTTCTTAAATGTTTAATGAGTAGGGGTGCCTGGGTGGCTCAGTTGGTTGAGCAACTGCCTTCAGCTCAGGACATGATCCCAGAGACCCGGGATCGAGTCCCGCATCGGGCTCCCTGCTCGGTGGGGAGCCTGCTTCTCCCTCTCTCACTCCCCCTGCTTGTGTTCCCTCTCTAGCTGTGTTTCTCTCTGTCAAATAAATAAAATCTTAAAAAAAAAAATGTTTAATGAGTAATGGGGTCCTCAAATTTTTAAAAGTATAGAACAGGTACTAGACATTTGAGTCAGAAGTTTCCTTGTTGTTGGGAGCTGTCTTCCAACAACAAGAAAATACACACATACATGCATATATGTACATGGATAAAACATAATACTGATATATAGAATATAATACATACCTATATGTAGATATGCAATATATAATATATAATTATATATACTATATAATATAGATATATGTGCTAACACATTCATACCTACACATTTGCACATACATGTATATATATATACATATTTATGTCTGTGTGTTTAGATACAGTTTTACCTACATGAAATTCTGCATTCATGATGAATTCATGCTAAAATTATGCCATATTAAAAATGAAAACCATAGCCATGATTATTTCCTTAAAATCGTTCACCATCACAAACGCCAGCAAAAGTCACTCTTGTTGGACAATTTGTCATCCATGCCCGAAAAGAAGATTATGTTTCTATTTTAAGTCTGACATATGGTACTAGCTTTATGTGACAATCTTGCTCACATTCAGCATTGGTGACACCAGATTGCTGCTTTCTCTGGAATTTGAGATGATGTGAATAGTAATTCTGAATTAAATATAAGTCAGTGGGCTGTCAATCCTGAGTAGGCCTTCTATTCACCTGCTTGAAAGTCCAGATGTCAGTGCCATGACATTTAATCTCTTTTTGTAGGCTAGGATGGAAATTATTTTTTATTTTTCTTTTCCCTTCTCTCTTTTTCAAATTTTAATGACTCTATGGAAGTGCAGAAGCTATAATTCATGAGTTTCAAGGAGTGTTTCAGTGAAGAGCACTGTCATTTTCTAGTTTCTAAAAAATCATTTTTCCCCCACTAAAGGCTAAAATAGGTATATGTAAGATTTGGCCCATCTTCCTCTCTGACTCAAAATATTAAAAGAAAGTAAGGTTTAATTTTTTTAAAAAATTAGAATCACCACACAACTTTCCTAGGGTCCCTCTCAACACTTTGAAGGTGTTAAACGAAGCAATTCTGCGAATATAGTACGTACAGAAAATCTCACTCCTACCCTGCCTCCTAAATCTTCATAGCATTCATGAAAACTCCATGAGAGTAGTGCCGTATACATTGTGCTTCCATTTTGCCCTGGTAGCTGGCAAGAACTCAAGAAATATAAGCTGAAGGGGCGCGTGGGTGGCTCAGTCATTAAGCATCTGCCTTTGGCTCAGGTCATGATCCCAGAGTCCCTGGATCTAGCCCTGCATCAGGCTCCCTGCTTGGCAGGAAGCCTGCTTCTCCCTCTCTCACTCCCCCTGCTTGTGTTCCCTCTCTGGCTGTGTTTTTCTCTGTCAAATAAGTAAAATCTTAAAGAAAAAAAAAGATACAAATATAGCTGAAGAGAAATTGGAAAAATAAATGACCAATTAAATGAATAAAAATAATCAAATATTAGAAAAATTGAATCTTTATTTCCTTTGTGACTATCACAATCTTGTTTCCTTTCCATGTTTTTGATGTCACAGTCATACAAAATTACTTACCATTTTCTATCCTTATCCTTAGTACTTTTCTAGTGTTCCCACCTTAGTCCTTATTTCTGTCTGGGATGTATAGTTTTTATTCCTTAACCTTACCTCAAATAGCTTCCTTGCAAATTGCTCCCTGTCCAGTGCTCATTTTCATAATCATTCCAAGTTTTACTGCATTTTTTGGCAAGATATTATAATTATTTTAGTGTTTCTTTCTCCTACAAAAGTGTGAGCTAATTAAGACCAATACAACATCTTATTTATACCTGTTTCCATAGTGTCTGATTGAGCTCTAAATTAATTCTTGGTACTGTGAGTAAACTAATGAATGCTGCTGCCTTTGCATGAATCATGTCATAGAAAATCTCTTGCCTACCCACTTTAATAAAAGTAATCAATTGCAGAAAGCTTAAGGCAGTAGGCAGGCTTTGCAGTGAAATAAACAAGACATAATTGTCGGAAGGCAAAATCATGTAACTGTGTATAGGCTTTATATTTTTATAAATATATATAACTTTGGTTGTACATTCATGTACTTTATGACCTTGCAAAATGAATGTAATCACTCTCTAGCTTTCTTCCAAAGGAAAATAATATATTTTTGTTTAGTTGTTGTAAGATTAAGTGAGGTAATAAATAAATAAATAAATAGATAAATAAATAAATAAATAGAATAACCTCAAACAATGCCTTGTGCATAGCAAGCATTCAAAACATGTCCAATCTTTTCAACTTTTTTTTCTAAGGCTTGAAAACAAAGGGCCTAATTTTGGCTTTGCCATTTAGAAGTGGTTGATTTTAAATGATTCATAAAACCTCTGATCCTTAGTTTTTATCATAAACCAAAGAATTCTAATGGCAGCATATTAATGTTCTAAGGGTTAAATTAGATAGCATATTCGAAGTTCTTAGGGGAATTCCTATCATATATAATGGTCTAACAAAGTTTAATCGCTTAATATAAAAAGATGTTAACAAAATCTCATAGGCTATGGTCCCAAAGACAGCACTTGAGTAGAAACTGTGTGCTGAACCAGTGATCAGGATGCACTGGGCTTTGTAAAGTTGATCCAGCATTCATCTATCAGCTACATGAGCCATACAAGAGTTTTGGTTGAAGATGCTGAGTTGCAGAGGATTTTACTGCAGAGATTTCAGTGTGTTTACAATTATCTCCAGCCCTTGGAGACAGGAAAGACAAGAGTGGATTTTAATATTTCATGCTAAGTCAGGGGAGAGGCACTCAAAGGAACTATTTGGAGAGGCTGACATGGGTGTCCTGGAGATTGATGGATATGGAGAAACCAGACCTGACTTCTTACCCAGTAAATAAGGATAGAGTTTCTTCTTCCTGGGATCAAGTAAAGTATAGGCTTCCCTAGGAATGTGCTGTGCTTCCCCTAATGGATGAACAAATCTCTGTTCCTTTGGAAACCAAGTGTATATGGAGAGGAAGATAAATAAAGGGGAAGAGAATGGACTCTGTCCCAGAAGACAGCCTGAAGATAGGCTGTGACCCCTACTGTTAGAGGGGACTACAAGAACCATGACAAGGTACTAGCATAAATCATTGCTAGAACCAAGGTAACTGCAACAAATGATGCCCTTGCATATATTATCCAAAGGGTATGTTTAAGTGCCAACACTGGCTGCTCAGATTATAAGAAAACCAGTCGTATTAAATTGTACCCATCTCTTTTACATTCCTGCTCCCTGCCTCAGCTTATAAAATTGGGTCAAGACTAAGTTGGATAAGAGTTTAAAATATTCAATATTTAAACTGGACTAAATTGGACTTATTTCAGACTAGTATTGACTTGTTTAAAACCAAAACATATAGAACATTTACGTAATCATTGCCAATAACTAACAAATCTAAGGGGCCTGTTTTTTATTTCATGTAGAAGTGTAAAAAGAACAGATTGGCAAAGTAGAAATAATAAAATTGGTTATTAAATTCACACACTATTGCATCCATTTCATTCAATGAACCCATTATTTGTGTTAGCAATACATCATAGGTATTGTAAGAGATGTATAAAACAGTAAATGCTTCTTTTGAGTTATACTCCTATATAGAGAATATTTAAATGAATAAATATGCTTATTTCTGAGGTTTCACTATATTTCTATTTTACTTTTCTTGTAGAAATCTTATAAGGTTGAGTGAGTTATGCAACAATTGGAATCATATATCATGTGGAATGAGTCCATAATTCTGAAATGGCTAGATCTGTACCAAGAAGGTGGTCATTAGAATAAAATTTTGATTTTATAATCCTAGTTTGGTTTAATTAAAAAGAAAGAGAATAAGACATATAAAAATGGGGAAAGGTAGAGGAGAATATAAATTTAGGTGGTTTGACAAAAAATTCAGACCCTAGATAGTATGAAATATAAATGGTTTTACTGTACTTAGAAAAACTCTAGGGGCGCCTGGGTGGCTCAGTTGGTTAAGCGACTGCTTTCGGCTCAGGTCATGATCCTGGAGACCCAGGATTGAGTCCCACATCAGGCTTCCTGCTCGGCGGGAGGCCTGCTTCTCCCTCTCTCAGTCCGTCTGCTTGTGTTCCCTCTCTCGCTGTGTTTCTTGATGTCAAATAAATAAATAAAATCTTAAAAAAAAAAAAAGAAAAACTCTATGCCCTTTTAATTTTGTTCTCTTGTGTCCAGCTTTCTGAAAGATTTGCGTGTTCATTGGTAGGTATCTGTGTGTGTGATGTGTATGAGTGTACATATACGTGTGTGTGTATATGTATATTTTTGATGGAGGGGTAGTGAGTGAGTGTGTGTGTGTGTGAGAGAGAGAGAGTTTGGACTTTTAGTTGGGAGGTATTACAAAAGGAAGTATTCATTCCCTTGAGAGTTATTGACATGTAAATTATTTGGGATCCTCTAATAGCATAACTTTAACCAAACATTTGGTTCTAGAGGCTATTTAGGAAAGTTCATCTGCTGCATAGGAATAGAGGCATTCATTTTAACACATGAGTCATGTAGTTATTCTAGTCCTTTTATTTGCTTCTACAATCCAAATCACTGCCGGGACATGTCTCAGAAAAAGAATTATCATTGCCTCTAATTACACATTTAATATACTGACTCATGAGAAGTTTTTGGACATCCAAGGCATCAATGAGTCAATTATATTTCTAATCTTTATAACTCTACTAAAGCAGTGCTGCTGAGAGTCATTACTCTTGATTAATAGCAAAGCATAATTATTAGAAGAAAACGCCTATATTTCTCTTTGATTTTTTAACTGTATGCACATATGCCAATCGCCACAGAGTTTATTCAGCTGGACACTTGGGACATGTGGGCTGCATTTTTACAGCTGTTCCATACATAAAATTCTTCTCAATATCTATATTTTCAACATAGCCAGGCAACAAAGATGACAATTTGTCATTGGCAGCCCTTCTGGAGCTTTCTTTCCTTCCTTGTGTCTTAATGAAACGATATATTGTTGTGGACTATATAGCACTAGGAGTTGTGATTCCTATAACTAGATCTTTCAGAAGGAAATTTTTTTTAATTTTAATTTCAAGTTCCACATTTTCGTACCCAGAAATTTGCCAAAATAAACTTGGGGAAAAAATGTAACTCTCTACCATATTGTCTCATCCCCCAAACCGATGACATTCAGTTTATATGGCATCATCCAATTCTCATTTGTATTGAAATGATCTACTACTGACTTTGTAATGGCAAATGAGGCTTGCAGAAAACTCCAACCAGAGAGTCATGTTCTTCTGTAAATGTGATAATTGCCCCCATTTGACTACTGATTCATTTGGCCTTCATATGGGTAATTAAGAATCACAGAACTGTGGTAATCACCTAACCACATGGTATTCTGAACATTTGCAACATCCTGTTTGAAGCATACCAATTAAATTAAATACATCCTGCAAACGCTTTTTTTTTTTTAAATCAAAAGGTGATTTCTTTTTTAAATTTATACTTGAAGGATGAAGGCAGCTACTATATTGTTCCTTGCTCCAATATTTCAATTGGTCCTAATGTGGTGCCTTGTTAATTAATTAATAACTTAGTTGTGCCATATTCTACTATAATGTGTGTGGATTTTCCTCTAGTTGCTTGTATAGAAAATACAGAATTCCAGATATCGATCTTTATTTTGATATATTACAAAGAAGATTTTACTTTATATTAGATGTTTGTTTTACACGAGTGCCTGAAGAAAAAGAAAGGAATACTTTGTTCATAAATGATAAAACTCCTAAAGAATTCAATTGTGGAGGCAACATTACTTTTCTAAGAGATTCTGTTTGATTAGTTGGTTAAATTGATTTTTTAATGTTTCATTTTTTCATTTATGTTAGAATAATTTAACATAATGTAAAGTTGAATTATATTAATGCTTTGCATTTACATGAAACAATATTTGCAGACTTCAGCATTTCATTCCATTCATACATTCATATTGCATTTATTCCAAAAACTTAAATCTGCATTTTAAGAAGATTAATATATGGTGGGCAGGGAGGAAAAGATGATTTGATAAACACTATTCGATCTCTTTAACTTCCTGCCAAAACATCTCTGATTTTGTTTCCCCTTTTCACACATGCAATAATGAGTTCACAAATGAATGCTGGTTTTCTCCAGCAACTCCAGGGAATAAAATGTTATAGTTTTCAGAGTTTAATTCAACTCCCTTTTAGCCATCATTAGTTTAGGGTTGAGAAGACAATCAAATTCTAGCCACTAAGACATCAAAAGATACCTTATGTGGGGCTTCTGGGAAAAGTTATACTAACTTAATTAAAGTAAATGTAGATAACATAAAAAAGAAGACCACTTAATTGCTTTCGGGTAAGAGATGCTGTCATATGAAGACTTGAGCAGTGGCAGCTCTATTCCAACAATGATGTTAACCCAAGAGAGTTAATCCAAGAAAACTGCAGGAATTATTCCATGGTTGAGCTATTGAACTAAGTACTCTGAAACTGCTTTCCTCCAGAACTTACATTCAGTAGGACAATCAACAATTTTAATGATTATCAAATTTTAGGTGAGTATTTTATTCCTTGTAGACAAAAATAATAAACAAAAAGGTAGAGATATAGAAATATAAAATTCTCTGGCTTATAGAGAATTTTCACTGATTCTGCCCCTAGCTTCTCTTTGCCTCTGAGAGGACACAGTGATTGATCTAATTCATAACTTTGGAAAAAAAAAAAATCTAGGGACGCCTGGGTGGCTCAGTTGTATGAGCCACTGCCTTTGGCTCAGGTCATGATCCCGGAGACCCAGGATCAAGTTCCACATCAGGATCCCTGCTCGGCGAGAAGCCTGCTTCTCCCTCTCTCACTCCCTCTGCTTGTGTTCCCTCTCTGGCTGTGTTTCTCTCTGTCAAATAAATAAAATCTTTAAAAAAAAAAAAATCTGCAAATGACCAATTCAGCTCTATATTTTTGTGCTTAGGAAGAAGATGCCACATAAGGAAGATATTCCCATCCATCCTACTGTTGGATGGGTGAGTCTGTCCTATCTTGGGATTCAGGATGAAAAGTGAACTTAGGCTGTCATCCCCCGATTATATACTGTTCTATTTACTGGGTATTTATTGGATATTTTGACCATTTTCTACCTCTTCTTTTTCTGTCTGTCAATTAGCTTAGAACCTGAGTAGGAAAACAGTGTTTTCTTTGTTTTTTTTCTTTAAGATGTTACTTATGTGTGTATTTATTTATTTACTTACTTAGGGAAGGAGAGCGAGCGTGTGTACAGACACATGCTCACGCCAGTAGGAAGAAAAGCAGAGGCAGAGTGGGAGAGAAAATCTCAAGCAGGTTCCATGCAAAGCCTAGGCAGGGCTCAATCCCAGGACCCTGAGATCATGACCTGAGCCAAAATCAAGAGTCCAATGCTCAACCCGCGAAGCCACCCAGGCCCACCCAGACTGTTCTTATTGATGCCTTGTTAGTAGCAACAATAGGTTGAGTCAGTGATTAAAACTGAAGTAAGACTCCTTCAGTTGAATTTTTGCAATCTACTTTGAACATACATATGCATTTCTTTAGTGATAGCACTGAAGAAAGTTTCTCCCCAACATCTAACCCCCCACCCAAGTTCAGATGTGAAAAGAGATTTCTCTCATTTATTTAGCTTGGTTTTTCAGATTCAGTTTTTTCTTTCCCTCTTTGTGATCCTCATATATATCACGGAATCTGTCTCTTTTATCTGTAAAATGATCTTTGAGGATTTCCTTCTCCTTTGTCACCTCAACTGCTTTTTTCTAGTTTTATCATGTAAGTCACTGCAACAAACTCCTACATCCATCAAAATAAATAAGTGAATAAGAAATCTTGGTTGTAAATTCATAAAGAGCTGTTACTAATCTCTATTTACCAATAACTAGTTGTATGACTTTCATGTTTGAATCCATGATTTCTCTGCCTTGAATACCATCCCCCACTCCTAATTTTAGGCTTCATTTTGCTCCAAGAGTACCCTAAGTAGATTTCTTAAATATTATCTCCAACACTTAAATGAACTTTTATTTTAATAATATTTAAGACTCTTATGGATATGGGTAACATATTATTTGACTTGTATTTCTAGCATCTGTTGCAATGTTTGACCTGTAATAAGTGTTCAGCAAATATATCCTGAATTGATACTTAAATTTTAATCTTTATTTTTTTTAAAAATATTTTATTTATTTATTTGATAGAGAGAAACAGAGCTAGAAAGGGAACACAATCAGGGGGAGTGAAAGAAGGAGAAGCAGGCTTCCTGCCGAGCAGGGAGCCCGATGTGGGGCTCTATCCCAGGTCTCCAGGATCATGACCTGAGTTGAAGGCAGTCGCTTAACCAACTGAGCCACCCAGGCGCCCCGTAATCTTTATTAATCTCATATCTCTATTTAAAAAAGAATAACAATATCTATTATATTTCCTATTTTACTACATTTCCAATTACATAATAAAATGGACAATAAAGACAAAATTAGACAGAATTAGGGACATGATAGCTAATTGAGAAAGAAAGAGATTATATATATTAGACAGAAGGAAATTCATTGGTCATTTCTGTGATCTTTTTTGTTCTTAAGCAGAATGCCAAATGTTAAGTATTTGACAGAATAAGTCAAATAAGATTGTCACAAAATTTTTCATTAGTTCTTAGAGATTGGATGAAGCAGAAAGTTCTCATTTATTTTATTCTATTTTTTGTATTCTAGTTGTACCATCTTTCAAAATTTCTTATAGAATTACATAGAGTAAGGATCATGGATCTCAATTTTTTTTTTTTAATGTTCCCATAGTAATTCTGATGTAAACTAAGGTTCTGGCACCATTCTTCCCATCAAATGAATACTCATATTTTTTTTATATTGGTACATTTCAGGTAAATAGGGAATGACAGAGCTCCAAATCCTGATACAGTCCAATCTCATTAAAAATATGTCATCCTTTGGAACTGTCAGTGGAGGTAGGTGGGAGAACTGGAATAAAAAATTCACAGTCCAAATTGAGGTCTTTTTCACTGTCACAATCCCCATTTATCTGATAAGACTGCTATGAAGATCAACTCAGATAATGTGACAGTACTTTTTAAATTCTGAACTTTCACTGTAACTTTTTAAATATTTCAAAGTAATGTTTCCAGCGTAATTATATTTCATTATTTAATCCATTACCCCCAGCAATTATAACATAGAACTAAAGGTTATAAAATTTGTTGTCAGAGAGACGTAATATTCAGCAAGCTTTACAGTTTCCAGATATAAGACCTTAGACACAAACTTTATGTCTGTAACTTACAGTTGCCTTATCCACAGAACTGTAAAATCCATCTTAAGGCTATTAATATGAGATGGCATCATATATTTAAATTATTTAACTCTATGCCTGATAGGCAATAAGTGCATACAATTAGTAGATAATATTCTTTATCTGCTTTAAAGCAGATAATGCTGATAAATCTTCTCATACATGTTTTAAAATCCTTCAGCCCCACCTTATTTATCTGTTTTGTGCTGTCCTCAATTTACAGATAATCAATGTTATGCTGGAACTGCTCTTGTATGTTTTTTGTTTGCTTGTTTTTTTAAAACATGCTTCTAAGCTATTGAGAATCAGCTTTTCTTTTGTTTTTATTTTTTTAATGTTTTATCTATTTATTTGAGAGAGGGAGAGAGCGAAATGGGGAGGAAGTAGTGGAGAAGAGAGAAGCAGACTTCCTTCTGAGTAGAGAGCCTGACTGAGCCTTGATCCCTGAGATTATGAACTGAGATCATGACCTGATCCCTGAGCCAAAGTCAGACACTTAACCAACTGAACCATTCAAGTGCCCCAATTATTTTTCTTTTTTTAAGTAATCTCTACACCAATCGTGGAACTCTAACTCAGGACCCCAAGATCAAGAGTCACAGGCTCTACCAGCAGAGCCAGACAGATGCCACCCGCCCTGTGATTCCTGTTATGATTGTGAGATAATCTCAACAATAACCATCAGGAAGCATTTAGAGGAAAAAAAAAGGGGGGCCGGTCTTGGAAATTATACATGGGGCCATACAGGGAAAGGATGTACTTAGACAAAAGGAATAGGGGTGTGGAGCTCTGCATTTATGGCATTTTAAGTTGGAGCCTACAGTTTTCTTGGCAGAGATTTAAAACATGAAGAAGAAAATAGTGACCCAAAAGGTCTGTCAGGGAAATGGTCTCTAAAACAAAGGCGCCTCAGGGCTAGAAGGTGGCGTGTTCTTTCATCTGGGCAGCAGTGGGCAATGTGTTTATTCAGGCAGCCATCTTTGAAAATATAACTCAGGGGTGCCTGGGTGGCTCAGTTGGTTAAGCGACTGCCTTCGGCTCAGGTCATGATCCTGGAGACCCGGGATGGAGCCCCACATCGGGCTCCCTGCTCAGCGGGAAGCCTGCTTCTCCCTCTCTCACTCCCCCTTCTTGTGTTCCCTCTCTGGCTGTGTTTCTCTCTGTCAAATAATAAATAAAATCTTAAAAAAATAAAAGAAAAGAAAATATAACTCAGGTATTTGCATTAAAAAAAGAAAGAAAAAAAGGAAGAGACACTGTCAGAGCTTACACTACTGTATCCAAATCCATCTTCTAAAGATTTACAATAGGAATCTTAAATTTTAACCTATTAAGTTTCATTATTAACCCTAATGGACATATTCATCTAAATCCTGATCTTTTTTGTTTTTGTTTGTTTGTTTGTTTATTTGTTTGTTTTTAAAGATCTTTCATTTCATTTCAGGGGTTGATCCTGGGACTCTGGAATCATGACCTGAGCCAAAGGCAGTCACTTAACCAACTGAGCCACCCAGGCACCCCTGTTTTGTTTTGTTTTTAAAGCTGCTTTCTTCCCACTCCATCAATTAACAACAAAATTCTATAGGAACTTACCTGCTAAATATTTAATCAATTCATGATTTCTTAAATGTATTTATTAAATATTTATTAAATATGTATTATGTATCAACCTTTCTGTGATAAGCAGTAAAAATAAAGCAGTTAGTAAAACAGAGGTAGTAGGTACACTCAATTTAATATGGGAGAAAAAAATAATCACAAAGAATCGCAAAGGCAGGTTCTTCACCTGAAAAGCAGAGAATATTGTTGCGGGATGGGTGAGACGGTGCCAATCCTGATATGTGGTCTGGAATAAACATTCTAAGGACCAAATGCAGAGGAAGAATCAACCATATAGAGTGAAGGAAATAGTACTTCCAGTGAGGGGACGGGGATCGGGCAAGACAAAATTACAGAATCATTTTGTGGCTAAATGAATTCACCCAATGTAGGACAACCCTGGGAAGCAGAAAGTGGGCTCCAGAAGTAAACAAGTTAGAGATAGATCATGTTGAGGTTGTTACATGTTAAGGATGTCACAATATCTTGACATTATTGATAAGTTTAAGTACTGTGGAGACAAGCTTGGAGGTGTAAGTCCAAATGAGAAATGACCACGGAAGTGAAAAGTATATGGATATATATGTTGGTATTCCTTGCTAACTGAACAAGACTCTGAATTTTTCCTGTAACAAATTTAAAATAATATTTACCTCAAATTCACAATTGCCATTGAAAACATGCTACAATGAGGGGCCCCTGGGTGGCTTAGTCTGTTTAAGTGTCTGCCTTCAGCTCAGGCAATGATCCCTGGATCCTGGGATCAAGTCCTGCATGGAGATACCTGCCCAGCAGGAGTTTGCTTCTCTCTCTCCCTCTGCACCCCCTTGCTCATGTGCTTGCTCATTCTCTCTCTCAAATAAACAAACAAAATCTTATAAAATGCCATAATGAATTTTCATTTGTAGGTTTTATGGACTGAAAGTTTGTTTTCCCAAAAACTTTTATGTTGTGGTCCCAACCATAAGGTCAATTCAGGAATCACCAGAACTCCCACTTCTACCACAGATCCAGGGCCAATGTTGATCCTCCTCAGTTTTCAGGGCTCAGGTCACCTGTCCCATTTCAGTGGCTGAGGAAGATCCTGCCAGGTGCCATAGAGACAGGCTGCCTTCTTTTCAATTTCTTCTTTTGGAATGGGAATGTCTATCTTCTAGTACTACCATTGCATCACTGAAGTTCATCTCTTTGCTGGTTTCACAAGTTCAACCGGTGGAGAGGAATTTTGCCTCAGGTGAATCATACCTTGAGTCTCTCACATATCTGATTTAGATGACATTTTTTAGATGGGACTTCAAAGTTTAAAATTTAGAGTTGATGCTGGAATGAGTTAAGACTTCAGGGGCTGTTAGGATGAAATAAATGTATTTTGCATGTGAGGATATGAATTTTGGTGAGCCAGGGGAGAAATGTCATGGACCAAATGTATCTTGCAAAGTTCAGATGCTGAAGTCCTAACCCACAATATGTCTGTACTTGAAGATACAGCCTTTGTGGCAGTAGTAAGGTTAAATGAGGTCATAGGGTAGTGACAAATTCCAATAGGATTGGAAACTTTATAAAAAGAGGGTTTACTCTCCATGTGCACACAGCAGAGAGGCCATGGGAGGACACAGTGAGAAGGTGGTCATCTACAGGTCAGGATGAAGACTCTCACAAGAAGCCAACCCTAGTGGCACCCTGATCATAGATTTTCAGTATCTAGAACTGTGAGATAATAAATTTCTGTTGTTTATGCTACGCAGTTTATGGTCATCAAAATATCCAGTTGTGCACATGTTTGGGGAGCAGTGTGTAGACTACTGTGCACATAGTGTCATTATATTCCCCACTAGAATCAATCTCATGCTTAGTTCTTAAAATATTTTGTTCATTATAGTTATAAGCTTTCCTACACTAATAAAATGTAAAAATATCTTCTAAGCCTATGCAAAAGTCAGTGAAGAAAGTGAACCTGAGAGCCATAGATAAGCTGACACCCTAGGAAAGTCTGATAGGATAAAATGCATTGAAAGAGGCTAAATCTAAAATCCTAAGGCTGGGAGTATATAGGACCCAACCTACCAGGTATGCAGTGTTTTCCTGTGTGAGAAATAAAGAAAATTATTACATATTTATTATAGATAATCATTACATGGATATTTTAGTGTATTTTTTGCTAGCCAAATTTTTTAGGATCTTTGGCTAGATTAGGATGGCATTATTATTTCCCTTCTTTAAAATTATAGACTGCCTGGAGGAGGCTCCTAGATGGCTTAGGTGGTTAAGCATGAGAGTCTTGATTTTGGCTCAGATCATGAAATCCAACCCAGGTGGGGCTCCGCTCATAGTGTGAGTCTGCTGGATATTCTCTCTCTCCCTCTCCTCCTGCACCTCCTGATGAATGTGCTCCCTCTCAAATAAATAAATAAATCTTAAAAAAAATAAAATGACAGAATGGAATATAAGTCCTCAAGACCCAAAATTTAACTATTCAACTCTTTTTTCCAAGGGTGTTTCTGACTCCTATATGAGAGAAGCCTCTATTTTGAAAATGGAACATGGCAAACTTTCTGATGGATTATATGAGGAGTTACAAATGAGAAGATTCAAGAAAAACTATTTTTTAACGATTTTATTTATTTATTTGACAGAGAGAAACCCAAGGAGAGAGGGAACACCAGCAGGGGGAGTGAGAGAGGGAGAAGCAGGCTTCCCGCCGAGCAAGGAGCTGGATGTGGGACTCGATCCCGGGTCTCCAGGATCATGACCTGAGCCGAAGGCAGTCGCTCCACACTGAGCCATCCAGGCACCTCAAGAAAAATGTTTTAGAATTTTCTTGTTTTGGTGTTTGTTTAATTTCCTATTTGGATTTGACCAAACAGATGATGGTTCTCTATGCTGAAACTGAAATTTCTGAGGAAAAAAATAGTTTGGTGGGTGGTTAAATATCACTTCTTTGGGTGTCATAAATAAAATAAGTTTCTTTTCTTCCCCAGTGTCCCTGTCTGTGTTTAGGAATTTATTGTATCTCATACTTACTACTACTTTAGTCACAAACTCAGATACCTAAAGGTTCAAACCCAAGGTTCAATTCTTATATTATGGTTTTCACGTCAGAATGATATTTGAATTCCAGATCTAAGACTTCATAGCTCTGTGAGTTGAGAAAGCCATTTAACTGCACTGAAATTCAGCTTCTTTATAGGAGATGGGGTAACGGCCTCCTTGCAGAGTTGTTAGAAGAGAATATATAAATGCACCAATTTTAATACCTGTTGTATGCTTGCAGAATTCATTTCCATGGGAAATATATAATTTTTCAGTCACTCATATAAATCCTCACAGAATATATCCTTCAATTTTATTTTCTTCTTATGATAACCCTTGAGTTCTCTAAAATGTAACAATTTGTACTTTTTAAAGAGTATCTAGTATTGATTATCTAAATGAATCAATTTGGTTTTAAGCATACATTTCCCTAGATGTTTACTTGAAATATAAAGTTGCATATCTATATTAGGCTACAGTTCAGTTAAAAATCAGTATTTCTCCAACACACATACACATACTGTAAATAGCTTTTCTTAAAGGAATATTTATAATCTCAAGATTATAAAAGAAAAGATGCATATTTTATTTTCCATTACATACATTACATCGTGGGCTTCAGTAAAATTGTTTCCAGTCCCAGGTGCCTGGGTGGCTCAGTGGGTTAAAGCCTCTGCCCTCTGCTCAGGTCATGATCCCAGGGTCCTGGGATCAAGGCCCACATTGAGGCCCACATCAGGGCTCTCTGCTCAGCAGGGCGCCTGCTTCCTCCTCTCTTTCTGCCTGCCTCTCTGCCTACTTGTGATCTCTCTCTCTCTGTCAAATAAATAAATAAAATCTTAAAGAAAAAAAAGGAGAACTGAGTTAGCTATTGTGATTTCTCCAGAAATTCAATCTTATTCACTTGTTAAGCATGGATTACACATATCTGTCTATGAATTATGGACCTAATCCAATGGTAAACAGAGAATGTAAAATAAATATAAATAAATAAATAAATAAATAGATTGATTAATTAATTAATTAATGTTAGGAACTGTGAAGATGTCATAATTGGAGAGAAATGGAGAAGGTCTTAGCATTTACTTCCCCCTACTGTGTAGTTTGGAGCAAATTCTTAACTTCCTTTCATCTCAGCCTTCAAGGAGGAAGTTTGGTGAAGAAACAGAAGTGCCATACAGTGAAAATTCAACAAAGGATGCTACAAACATCAGATTTGCAGTCTCTCAGGGAAATGAGGCCAGCAATTCTTTAGCCGTAGGTTCTTATCATTATCCATAATGGGAAATAATAAATAAGCAAACAAACCAATAAAAGTACCCCCCAAAAAGCTACTTCCTGGTTCATACTAAAGTATATCACTGGTAGATCTGCTTTTCATCAGAGCCTATTAATTGGAATAGGGAACAAAAATTTTTGAGGAATAAAAGCTTCTGTTTTTTATTTATAAACTTTGTCACAATTATTTTCCCATCATCATAACAGGAATTATAGAAATGCAAAACTATGTGAATATTTCCTCTAGTAAAAGACAACAACTATTCGCATTCTTATTTTCATCCACGATTTTTTTCTAAACATATAATTTCATCCAGGATTTTTTTCTAAACCTATAATTTATTTTTTAATGTAACCTGAAATGTTGAATGTTTGCTTTGACATTTTCTATATTTCTTATACATTTTTTTAAAGATTTTATTTATTTGACAGAGAGAAACACAGTCAGAGAGGGAACACAAGCAGGGGGAGTGAGAGAGGGAGAAGCAGGTTTCCCGCAGAGCAGGGAGCCCGATGTGGGACTTGATCCCAGGCCTCCAGGATCATGATCTAAGCCGAAGGCAGTCACTTAACCAACTGAGCCACCCAGGCGCCCCATAGATTTCTTATACATTTTTTAAAAAATTACTTTCTATTTGTTTCTTTTATTTTAAAAACATTACATAAGTAATTCATAATAAAATACAAAGCACATTCTACAATGAGAATATAAACATCCCTGGGAATTTCAGAAATTTTTTTGAAATCTATCTCTTCCCAATAAATGAAATTAAAGGATATGTCCATTGTTGAACATTTTTGTCATATAATTTGTCAAATTATTTTTTGCTAAATGCTTTATAACAATTTATACCTCATACAAAGTGTACTGCTTCTCAACTCACCAGCATTTGTTATTGCAATTTTAATATACTTACTAACCCGATAGGTGAGATATACTATTTTATCGAATACTAGTAAACATTAAAATATTTCTATATTTCTAATCAATTACATTTCTCTCAAGAGTTCTTACTTGCCTGCTTTTGGTATCATTATGCCTTTCTTATCCATGAAAGGGAATTATTCAATCTTAGTCACATTTCTTATTTGTTGACATACTGTTAAACTCTTTTCATTGAAACAGATTTTTTTTTAAGTTGTGAATTTTAATGTTTTAGTCTTTCTTTTTATAGTAATTGTATTTTAAAAGTAGCATCTATACATCTTTCATTTTTTCTCCATCTTTTTAAAATCCATCTAACAATAAATTTTCTTTAAAATACCTAAAACAATTATATAAAGTAATAACCTTGGTATTTAATTTATAAATGGTTTTGTGGAAGTGTGTGTGAATATGTGTGTACGTGTGTGTACTTGTAGTATAACAAGTGGCATTTTGACATAGTATATATAATATATGTTTTGAAACAACAACAACAACAACAACAAATTGAGGGGCACCTGGGTGGCTCAATTAGTTAAGTGTCTGCCTTTGGCTCAGGTCATGATCTCAGAGTCCTGGAATCAAGCCCCACATTAGATCCCTACTCTAGTGGGAAACCTGCTTCTCCATCTCCCTCTGCAATTTCCCCTGCTTGTGCATGCTCTCTTTCTCTCTCTCTTAAATAATAAATAAAATCTAAAAAAAAAAAAAAAAAGGAGAAGAAAATGATTAAAAACTCTTCCTAAGCAAACTAATCTATTCTTAAAGTTTTCTTGGAATTGAAAATTATTATAACACATTTATATGTGGTTATTGAAAAGAAATTATAATATGCATATTCTTTGATCAATAGTCATCACTTCTAAAATTTAAGAAAATAACAGAATAACTAGTTAAAAGCTCTTTATTTTACAAATCATAAATGACTACACATTTTTGTAAGCATTTTATTTCTTTTTTTTTAAAGATTTTATTTATTTATTTGACAGAGAGAGATCACAAGTAAGCAGAGAGGCAGGCAGAGAAAGAGGAGGAAGCAGGCTCCCTGCTGAGCAGAGAGCCGAATGTGACCCTTGATCCCAGGACCCTGGACCATGACCTGAGTGGAAGGCCAAGGCTTTAACCCACTGAGCCACCCAGGGGCCCAAGCATTTTCAATATAGCAACAAAAATTACATGCCAATATACAAGTAATTAATTAAACAAAGTATGACATAGCCATATTAAGGAACATATATAGATACATGTATATTCGTATGATAATTATAATAATAATTATTCCTAACATTTATGTAATACTTACTAAACAATAGTTATGGTTCTAAGGACTTTACTTAAAATAACTTATTTAATCCTAACAACCATAAAATAATAAGACTATTATATCACCAAGATTATATTGTTTCTAGAATCCAGGATTCTAACCCAAGCTCTGTGACTCCTGAGTCCAGACTCCTAACTCCTATTCTATACCTAGACAACACCTGTGTAGGAAAAAATATGTAAGAAAATAGCATGAAAGAACTCAAATTATATTTTGAATTTTATTTATGAATTTTAGAGGTGGGGAGGAGCAGAAGGAGAGAGAAAGAATCTCCAGCAGACACCATGCTAAGCATGGAGCCCAATGTGGGGCTCGATTTCACGGCCCTGAGATCATGGATGACTTGAACCAAAACCAAGAGTCAGAAGCTGAACTGACTGAGCCATCCAGGTGCCCCCAAATTATGTCTATAATATCAAGTGAGAAGAGGAGGAGGAGGAGGCAGAAGAGGAGGCAGAGGAGAGAGAGGAATACGTTAAGAAATTTTTTAAAGTTTTAAAAAATGTTCACCAGAAATTAGTGGTGGAGACATTTGGATTGTTACATTTATATTGATTTTTACTTTATATTTATCTGCCTTAATGGAAATTTTTACAAAAATTTTTACTCTCCCATTAAGTGCAGCTACACTGTTTTAAAACCCACTAATGGGGCACCCAGGTGGCTCAGTCATTAAGCATCTGCCTTTGGCTCAGATCATGATCCCGGAGTTCTGGGATCTAGCCCCTCATCAGGCTCCCTGCTGGGCAGAGGGGAAGCTGCTTCTCCCTCTCTCACTCCCTCTCTCACTTCCCCCTTGTGTTTCCTCTCTAGCTGTGTTTCTCTCTGTCAAATAAATAAATAAAAATTCTTAAAATAAAATAAAATAAAATAAAATAAAATAAAATAAAATAAATAAAATGAAACCCACTAATATAACATATGGATAGGAATAGTTCCAAACACTCAGAGAAGAAAGGAAGGGTTCTCTAGGACAGAATTTAACCACAGAATTCAAAGACACTGACACAAGCTTGTGATAATGTTTTTCAAATACTAGGTAGTGGCTTAGATAGAATTTCAAGTTCCTCAGAAGAAATGACTAAGCACACCTGAACTTTGTATAAAATGTAAATGATTATAGTTTTCTAAGTTTCTATTTCCTGTGGTTTGTTTTATCTCACTGTTGTGAGTTGAGTTGTATCCTCTGACAAATTCATATGTTGAAGTCCCAGTACCGAGCACTTCAAAATGAAATTGTAATGGCTAATTTTATGTGTCAACCTAACTGACCTAAAGGATACCCAAGAAGCTAGTGAAACATTGCTTCTGAATGTGTCTGTGAAGATGTTTCTAGAAGAGATTTGAATCAATAGACTGTGTAAAGAAAATCTTCCTCACAAAAGCACTAAGTCATCATCCAATCCTTTGAGGGCCTGAACAGAACAAAAAGGCAGATAAAAAGTGAATTTGTTCTTTGAGCTGTGACATCTATCTTCTCCTACCCTTGGACATCAGCTCTCCTGGTTCTCATGCTTTAGAACTTGGACTGTAGTATACCATCTGCTTTCCTGAGTCTCAAGCTTGCAGCTGGCAGATCATGTGATCATACTCAGCCTCCATAATCACTTTCTTAAAATCCTTCATAATCTCTTTTTTTATCCCCTTTGTTCTGTTTCTCTGAAGAAACCTGACCAGTATAGTAATTATAAGCATATTTGGAGATGAGGTTTTTAAATATGTGATTAAATTAAAATGAGGTCATTATGGTGTTCTATTATGACTGGTATCCTTATAAAAAGAGGAAGACACTGAGTATTAGAATGGCAGTTAGTTTTTAACATGATACCTGGAGTCAACTGTAGGGATGTCATGGTCAGTTACCTGGAAAGTCAGAGGGCCGTCCTGGTAACACTCCACAAGAGGCCAAGTCAAACCAGACAGGCCAAACATGGTGGGTGCCATGATAGGAAAGCCCTGACCAAATAAGGAAGAAAAAGAAGGAAACCCTGCATCTCTACCCCAAGTAATAAACATTCCATCTTCTAGCTAACAATTGTCAGGAAAAGATAGAAACTCAATCCTCAGGGTGCACAGCTCTGCCTCTTGTTCTGCCTCAAATCTGTATTAATAAACTTAATTAATTAATTAACTAATTAATTAAAATATTTTATTTATTTATTTGACAGAGTGAAACACAGCTAGAGAGGGAACACAAGCAGAGGGACTGAGAGAGGGAGAAGCAGGCTTCCCGCCGAGCAGGAAGCCCAATGTGGGGCTTGATCCTGGGTCTCCAGGATCATGACCTGAGCTGAAAGCAGTTGCCTAACCGACTGAGCCACCCAGGTGCCCCTGTATTAATAAACTTTATTAAACTTTCCTGCTTCTGTGCTATTCCAGTGATAGTCTACCAGTTTATGGGACTGTTGAATTCTTTCTTCTGGTAAGACAAAGAACCTTCAACAATACCTTTGGGATGGACAAGGTCAATGCCCCGGGGCTCAGGGTCTCTTCAGTTCACCCGGCAACAGAGGAAGGTGTACACACAGAGCAAAGCATGTGAAGAGACAGCAAGAAGGCTGCCATTTTCCAGTCAAGGAGAGAGACCTCAGAAGAATACAACTCTACTGGCGCCTTGAGCTTCAATTGCCTGCCTTAAAACTGTTAACAAGTGAATTTCTGTTAAGTCACTCTGTGGTCTTTTGTTATAATAGCCATAACAAGTTAGTACATTCATGAATGGAGTTCAAGTTACTTGAGGGAAATTTTCTTCTCCCATGTCCCATAGAAAGTGATATGGATTAAGTACATACTATAAATACTTGTTGATCAAATTTAGTTCTAGAGGAATAGTTCTCAGTTATAGTGTCCAGACCAACATCATCAATATCATCTGGAAACCTTTTAGAAATGCACATTTTTGGGGCGCCTGGGTGGCTCAGTTGGTTAAGAAACCGCCTTCGGCTCAGGGCATGATCCCGGAGACCCTGGATCGAGTCCCACATCGGGCTCCCTGCTCGAAGGGAAGCCTGCTCCTCCCTCTCTCACTCCCCCTGCTTGTGTTCCCTCTCTGGCTGTGTTGCTCTCTGCCAAATAAATAAAATCTTAAAATAAAAAAAAAAAAGAAATGCACATTTTTGAGCCTCAAGACACTACATAATTAAGAACTCTAGTGTTGGGATAGAGCAGTCTGTCCAAAAAATAAGCTGTCCAGACGATCTGAGACCTCTTAAAGTCTGAGAGCATGTGTTTCAGATGTTCTGAACTAGGGCCCAGACATGTGATATCCACAAATGATGCTGCCCAGTGATAAAACAACGGGAAATCAGGCATCTTAGCAAACTAGAGAAGGCATCAATCTCCACTGAGGTCAAGGCCAGACAATCCCACTAGCTAATATGAAAAAGCCTTTGATTTTTCTAAGATATAGAAGCAAAATGGATTTGTAGATGAATATTTCATGATATATTTTAAATATCTTTTAAGATTGTATTTATTTATTTGTCAGAGAGAAAGAGAGCACAAGCAGGAGGAGTGGAAGGCAGAGGCAGAAGCAAACTCATCCCTGAGCAGGGAGTCCGACGCAGGACTCGATCCTGGAACCCTGAGTTCATGACCCCAGCCAAAGTCACACACGTAACCCACTGAACCACAAAGGTATCCCTGTTTGATGAATTTTAAATGTTGGTAGCCAATTCTGATAATTGTTGTCTGACCAAAGAAAACATGCTCACAGGCAGTTCAATCCTGCTATAACCTCTAATTAATAATGAAAGGGTTTGGAGGAGGAAAGAGTGAGAACACATTTATTTCCCTTTTTTGTCCGTAAGGTTTCTTCCTAGATTCAAAGACAGGAAGAAGAAACTAAGGAAATTAGCTTTTTGTGTCTCATGATTTTTATGTGTATTGGAGTAGAGATTTAAATAGATTGTGTGTGTACAAAATCTCACTCTGAGGATGTACACTTGAGTACACTGTTCTTTGTTCAGTGCTCTGATTATCCCAGAGCAGAGTCTGGATTTGGCTTATTTTCAGACATAGCCGGCATAGATTTAATGGCATGCCTTAGGTGGGCTGAGGTCTGTTCTCAGAACCCTCGCTGCACTGAGCAACACTCCCACTGCCATCTGTGTCTTGTATGTGGGGACTTAAAGATGGCGATGTGCTGACTGGGACAGTGTCTCCTCCACTGACCATCTGCCGCAGGTGCTGGTATACCAGCAGCACTGGCAGTATTCAATCCTCAGATGAGAGATTGAATCAGCAGGCATGAGCTTCCTACTGTATTGTTGGGCCCACTGAATACCACTTCCTACTGCAGGACCAAACGTGGTTTTTTTGGATGCTGTCGTTTGCTTGTTTGGAGGAAATTTTTTGGCACCATCTTAAAATGAATGCAGAGAAGGGAAAAATAAAAAATTTATTAAGTTCTTAATGATTATGAAGTACAAACATTTGCAGATATCCTAAACAACTTGTTTCTGCCCCTACCTCCACCCCTATTCCCAGCCCAAGACTCTAGATGAGGGTTTGAAGTTCTTGGTTTTTGCTAACAACACTACCACAAACATTGGCTATTGTTGGAAGGTCATAACATGAAGTCAACTGGGGGAAGAATAAAACATTCAGGTTATCAAGGAAATCGATAAAAATAATTACCTAATGCCTAAATATTCAAACTAAAATGGTTCAAATATGACAAATTACTTAAATCAGTGAAACCATATATCCAGTCCTTCATTTTGGGTAGATTTTATTTTAAAATATAAGGGATTGGTTATATTTAGAAACAATCTCAAATTAATTAGACACTTGGAAATTATGACCTTTATGACAAAGGTGAAAATATTATGATAGACTTGGAACTCAAACTCTATCCTATGTTAATCCAAATAATAATAATGATAGTCTTTTTCTCCACAATTAAGTAATGCATTCCTGAACACACAAATCCCACAAGAGTCAGATAACTTTTTTTTTAAAAGATTTTACTTATTTATTTGAGAGAGAGAGAGAGAGAGAGAGAGAGAGAGAGATAGCAAGATAGAGAGCATGAGGAGGGGGGAGAAAGAGAGGCAAACTCTCCGCTAAGCAAAGAGCCTGATATGGGCTTCCATCCCAGGACTCTGGGGTCATGATTTGAGCTGAAAGCAGACACCCAACTGACTGAGCTACCCAGGCACCCCAAGAGTCAGATAATTGTAGACGACCTATAAATTTATGAATTCATTTCTGAATTCATCAGTAGGCTCATTTCTAAAAAGACTGCTGTAAACACTCCTCATCTGATTAGAAGGGAAATCACCCCTCTTCTAAATTCCAACAGCTTTTTCTAACTATTCTACCCTTGTTTTCTTTATAGACTTCAGACTTGGTTTAGTTACCCTGTTTCATTTTCAGCCGATTCACAGTTGTGTAAAAGGATGATTATGAGTTTAACATTTTAAGCATATAGTAGATGAGAGAGAAAACAGTTCCTCAATTCAACAGAGCTTCATATTTGCTACTGAAGTTTGACAGCATATTTTCTGTGGATTTATATCCCATGAGAAATTCTCATTCTATGACATTTGCCTTATTTCTGAAGTTTCTGTTACTTTCTCTCAACTACTGTTAACTTGAAATCAGCATGTGCCGAAGCCCAAAAAGAAGAGGCATTTACCTGGGTTCTTAAAAGAGCTGAAATTGGATGCAGCAGGACACGCCATTGTTGAGATAGATTCTGAGGAGCAAATCAGTCTCTATAATCACCAGGACCACACAATATATTCTAAACTTTTGCATCTCAGGAAACAAAAAGAATCTTTTTATTTCACTTTCCAGACATGGTAATAACTGAATAGATCTTCAATATTTAATCCATAAGAGAGAAAAAAAGTACTTTGTGTATCATATGGGTTTTTCTGTATAAAACCTGTGATCTTCAAATGTAAGTTTTCAGGATCTTTTTTTTTTTTTTTAAGATTTTATTTATTTATGTGACAGAGAGAAACACGGCTAGAGAGGGAACATAAGTAGAGGAAGTGAGAGAGGGAGAAGCAGGCTTCCCACTGAGCAGGGAGCCCGGTGTGGGGCTGGATCCTGGTTCTCTGGGATCATGACCTGAGCTGAAGGAAGTCACTTAACCAACTGTGCCCCTTCAGGATTCTTTTAAGTAATCTTTTTGAAGTTTGCCAGTTTATGACTACTATGACTTTTCTTCTCTCCTTCAGGTCATGAAGTTTCATCTTTCTAAATTAAGTGTTGCCTGAGCTCACTGAAAGCTCTTGGAAAGGGTTTATGGTTTGCTCATGTAGAAAATAAGTACTTGGATTTTGCTATTTTAAGAAGTTATGTGGCAGACTCAGTCTCTGGCTTCTCTCAATGGAGTTATTATAAAAAGCAAATTTAAGATTGTAAATCATGAGCCTTAGTCTTTTTTGTCACCACAAGTTCCTGTATTCATTCACTTCTTTTTCAAGAGAATGGAGTGAGAGTTTTAGAACCTTCTCCTCATGATACATCTCATACATTCTGTGCCACTCATTTCTCCCAGTCTTAGTTTAGTCAGGTCAGTAATAGCATCTACCTCTGAGTGGTATTATAAGAATTGTATGCTGTTTTATATATAAGATCTCTATTGAAACAAAGTAAAAAATAAAAAAAGAGTAATTATTTTTACTATTATTATCATTTATCAGATATAGTCCTTCAGAATAAGACTATGTTACATTTATTTATGGCTACATAATGACTTATCCCCAAAGAACAACTACTTTAGTTCCTTATGATTTTTTGGATTAGGAATCCAGATAAGACAGTGAAGCAACAGCTGTCTTCTCTATAGTATCTGAGATCTTTGTTGGGAAGCTGAAATGACGGTAGTCAGCTGAGGTCTCAGGACTCAACTGGTGTCCAAGTCACAGTCTCAGTTCTCACTGCTATCTAGGTTCTTCAGTTTTTGCATCTCTGTGTAGCTTGGGAAAATGGGATTTCCCACATGGTAGGTGGCTTTCCCCATAAACATCTGGGCTTCTTACACTTTAGCTACCAACCTGAAATAGCATTAAGGGCACAAACTTGCAAGTGGTAGATAAATAAGTCCTGGAGATCTAATACACAGTAAAGTGAATACAAGTGACAATATTATATTATAATAACCAAGCTTGATAAGAGAGACAAGAACTTAACTATTCTCACTCCAAAAAGGAAATGATAATTATGTGATGTGATAAAGGTGCTAACTCTTGCTACAATGGCAATCATTTTACAACATATAAATGTAACAAACTAACATGTTGTTCACCTTAAATTTATATAGTGTTGTGTATCAAATATATTTCAATTAAAATAAATAAATAAACAAATAAATAACCAGACCTGAAACTTGCACATCAGTACCTTGCATTCCACCGAACAAAACAAGTAACAAGGCCAGCCCAGCTTTCAGAGAAAGTAAAACAAAATCTTATTTTTGATTCAATATAATTGTATTAACCACAGGATAGGGAGGAAAGGATGGTGACTGTCTTTAGAGTATGTCTCCCACAGACTTCTAAACCTACTGATTTGGTTAAAAACTAACGAAAAGCAAAATCCTTTGTATTATTTGAAAAACCTTACTAATTCATTTGAATACCACACTGAAGCTATCTTAATAATTACAAAAGATATAAGTATTTTTTCCAAAAAAAAAGGTAGTAGTGATGAGCAAATAAAAAAAAAATTGCATCATATGGTACACATTGAGAAATCATATAGCAAAGAAGACATTCTACAGATTCACTTTAACTTCAAAGAAAACATTTTGGGGGCACCTGGGTGGCTCAGTTGGTTAAGTGACTGCCTTTGGCTCAGGTCATGATCCCAAAGATCTGGGATCTAGCCCCACATCAGGTTTCCTGCTCAGCGGGAAGCCTGCTTCTCCCTCTCTCACTCCCTCTGCTTGTGTTCCCTCTCTAGCTGTATTTCTGTCTGTCAAATAAATAAATAAAATCTTTAAAAAAAATTTTTGAACAAGATATATGTGGTATTTGATTTAGAAACATATTCTCAGTTGTTGCCGACTTAGTTGGTAAAAGAGTATCTTTACTTTTTCCAACATCATACAAAAATTAGCACTATGTTAATTTAATTTAAAAAAATATTTATACAGACTTGAACACGTTAACCTAAACTACATTGATTACTAATTTTGAATACTTTTTAAGAAACATGTTAACAGTTATTTGTTTTGTAAGTAGAAAAATTATTTTATAATGGAGTCTTAGTATATATATGTATATATATGCACGTATATATATATTTAAGTTAGAGAAATTGAAATATGTCAGTCAAAAAAATTTTAAAAAGGAAGGGAAAATAAAATATAAACTGTATTTATATTATATATTTATATCCTTGTGTCCTCTCAGAAAAGAACATAAAATAAGTGAAAAGGGCCCTCTATACATATGCTCACTCAGTTGGTCTAAAATCCACTCACTTTTGTTATATTAGCATCTCTTCTATCTGAGTGTGATTCTATTATTAGTGACACATATTTTTAGTAGAATGTTGACTCTAAGCAAAACAGTTACTCAATTGATGCTTATCTAAAGAAAAAATGTTCTAATACAGAAGGAAAAACATTAATAAACATATTACAAACAATACAGAAATCTCCTATGAGAATATTCCAAAGATATTTTTTCAACGAGATTTTAAGAGGGATTTTGACAACTTTTTATTAGTCAAATTTAAAAGCCAATTCCCGTATATGATATGATTCTGTAGAACTGCAGTAACTATACATTTATAAATTTTTAAAAATCACTTATTTTTATGTTTTCTTCTATTTAGTAAAATTTAAACTTCCTTATGACATTTCATTGTTAGTTTTTAATGATTCATTAAAATACTAATTAAATAATAGTATAGGTCTATGAATGTTTTATGTATTTGAAAGACTATAATACATCATGCATTTCCTCAAGAAAATACAGTTTTAATTTCTATTCCTAACATTAAATCTACTCAACATTTAATAAATTGTTACAAAATTAAAATGTCATTGACATGGTAAAAGAGATAATTATATTTATTATTCTTTATTATTATCTTTTTCAAATAGGTTCATTTTATTATTTTATTTTATTTTATTTTATTTTATTTTATTTTATTTTATTTTATTTTATTTTATTTTATTTTATTTTATTTTATTTTAAAGATTTTATTTATTTATTTGACAGAGAGAAACACAGCCAGAGAGGGAACACAAGCAGGGGGAGTGAGAGAAGGAGAAGCAGGCTTCCTGCCGAGTAGGCAGCCCGATGTGGGGCTCGATGTGGGGCTCTATCCCGGGTCTCCAGGATCATGACCTGAGCCGAAGGCAGTTGCTTAACCAACTGAGCCACCCAGGCGCCCCTCAAATAGGTTCATTTTAAAAGCTGAAGTGTTGTTTATTTCTGAAATATTTCTTTCCATCAACCCATATATGGTCAGCCAAAGGAATTAATAGGATTGATTACAAAAATATAAGCTTTTTAAATTTAATTTTCAAATCACAAAAAATTTGTTGATTATTTTCTTTAAATATCAACATATAAAATTAGGCTATTTAGATTTTAATTTCAATTTCTATTTTAATAATAGGGTAGGATATGAAATTATGAAGATAGCTTCATACCTGAATACCAGGAACATTAGCCAAGTAGAAGATAATTTAAGTTTAAACAGCTTTTGGTAAATTATAAAGATGCAGGATAAACATCTGCAAGTGTTAAATCAACATTTAGCAACACAGAAAAGATTTCTTTGCATTTGGCAAGGATTCCATAACTGTTACTGAAGAAATACAAAAACACAAAAAAGTCCTTTATGCCAGATTTTTTGTATGTCAGTTGAAGAACAGTCATCCCCACATGAGTTAAAACTTATCTGCTCAAAAGCACAAAGCTTGTTGAGAACATAATAAATTTGATTATACCAAATTGAAGCAAACTTTTTTTCAGGGAAATCATTTTACCATAGCAACCACATAATTTTTGTGTGTGTGTGCACGTGGCGGTGTGTTTGAAGAAGGAATGTGTAAAGTTAAACAAGCAACATTTACAATTTTAACTTCTGAAACATAATTAGCACTAGGTAACGACAAGCACATTAACTCAAAGACAGCATTTATTTTACAAGATGATATTGCTGTCTCAATCTGTCTCTCTATATCTGAAATGCTACTTCATTTTCCTAGAACTTTATAATTATGAAGATGCATAATTTTAATTCTAATCAGACCTAAAGTCAACATCTGTGACTATGACTTAGTAATAGTACATTGATTTCTGTGCTTAGTCTGGAACTGATCCCTGAAACACCCCTAGAAAGGCACTGAGAATTTCATAATGTGTATTCAAGCTCAAGGAGATACTGGTTAGACATATAGAGTTAAAATGTACTCTTTCTGTGGTTGGAAAACTTCCCCCTTTCCCAAAGGAAATCACTGTTAACCTGGAACAGTAAGGATATGGACATTCTAAACTAACACCTGCTCCTATAATCTACTCACTCAAAGCTGGTGAACATAAAAGATGCCAAAACATATTTAAGATAAGGGATACATATCTAGCAATTGCACTATTAGGTATTTACCCCAAAATAGAAAATATTAATTCAAAGAGGTATATGGCCCTGATGTTTATAACAGCTTTACCTACAATAGTCAAATTATGAAAACTGCCCTAGTGTCCATAGATTTATGAATGGATAATGAAGATACACACACCCACACACACACACAAACATAAGCAATGACATATTACTCAGCCATTAAAAAGAATGAAATCTTGCCATTTGCAACAAGATGGATGGAGCTAGAGTATTATAGTAAGTACAATAGTCTTTGAAACAGAAATATAATATGATTTCACTCATATGTGAAACTTAAGAAACAAAACAAACAAGCAAAGGGTAAAAAGGGAAAGAGAGAGAGAAAGAGGGTGAGAAGCAAACCAAGAAACAGGCTCTTAATTATATAGACACACTGATGGTTACCAGAGGGGAAGTGGTTTGGGGATTGGGTTAAATAGCTGATAGATATTAGGAGGGCATTTGTTATGATGAGCATGGGGTGTTCTATGGAAGTGCTGAATCACTATATTGTACATTGGAAACTAATATTATACTGCATATTAACTAACTGGAATTTAAATAAAAGCGTTTAAAAAGAGAAAGAAGATAAGGAATAAAATTAACCTTCCTGTTTTAAAAGGTTACCATTATAACAATATAATAGTGCCTTTCTGTTTTATCATTTTACTCATATCTGATACCTCAAAGTACTAAATTTACATAAATTTTAAAAACAGGAAAGTTTGTAAATGTGACTAAGGATAAAGGGGACCTATACTGTAAAGAAGAATTAGAACTCTAATAAGTTTTTCCTTAGGTTTCCCATCAAAGAAAATACATCTCATTAGATTAAGAATAAATTGATTCCTCTGATAAGGAATACTGAAATGTTAGAGCCAAAAATAATTTGAAGAAATTCAACTCAGTTATTTAAAAGAGACAAGAACAAGAACAAAGCTAGGAAACAGAGAACTCTGTGAATTTTCCAAGCTCTTGTCTATTATATGATTTCTTATAATGTGAAAAAAATTATTTTTTGTCAAACTATTATTATTATTATTATAAAATAATTAGATTTCAGGATGCCTGAAATAAAGCTTCAACTCTTTATTTCCGCTCTAGCCATGACCTCAGGGTCCAGGGATCAAGCTTCCTGTTGTCTCTGGGCTCAGCAGAGAGTCTGCTTGACAGTTTCTCTCCTTCTGCCCCGGTCCCCATTTGTCTGCGTGCTCTCTCTCTCTCTCTCTCTCTCTCGCTCTCTCTCTCAAAATAAATAAATAAATAAATAAATCTTTTAAAAATAATGATTAAATTTCAAAACTATTATATTTTAATATTGATTTCTACCCCTTTGATAACCTATTGCCAGAATATATGTTAATAATAAAATATGCATGTGTTTATATAAATATAATCTTCAAAAATTCACAGTTTGACTTTTTTAAATTATGAAGTATCAATTTCATAACAATTGACCAAGTATCTAAAGAAAGTGGTTAAAAAAGGTGACAGTGGGGCACCTAGGTCGCTCACTCATTAGGCATCTGCCTTCGGCTCAGGTCATGATCCTGGGATCCTGGGATCGAGCCCCACTTCGGGCTCCCTGCTCTGCAGGAAGCCTGCTTCTCCCTCTCCCACTCCCCCTGCTTGTATTCCCTCTTTTGCTGTGTTTCTCTCTGTCATATAAATAATTAAATAAATATTTTTTAAAAAAAAGGTGACGGAGAGAGGAAAAAATAAAACAAAATGAAATCAGAGAGGGAGACAAATCATAAGAGACTCTCAATCATAGGAAACAAACTGAGGATTACTGGAGGGAAAGGGTGGAGGAATGGGCTAACTGGGTCATGGACATTAAGGAGGGCACATGATATAATGAGCACTGGGTATTATATAAAACTGATGAATCACTGACCTCTACCTCTGAAACTAATAATATATTATATGTTATTTAATTGAATTTAAATAAAAAATAAAAACAGAATAGGACAAAACAAAATAGCAATAAAAAAGGTAAAAGAATCTGGATCCAAATCTGGTACTATTCATACTCAAAGTCCTTGTTCTTGGTACTATACTACGTTGCTTTCCCCAGGATCTAATGCACTGAAGCTTCATACACTGACAATATAGTAGTCCATGAGGTTTACCCAAGGCACAATTACAACTAATTGAAAACTAATGCATTGATATATCAGTAGTACAAATCAATATCCAATTTTTCACTTCCTGAAAATGACATTCTATCCTTCCAGACAGCTATACTAAGTAAAAATAAACAGGAAGAACATGCTAACTTCAAATGTTCTTAATGAGATAATTGTTAGAAATATAGAACTATAGGGGCACCTGGGTGGCTCAGTCATTGTGCCGCTGCCTTCAGCTCAGGTCATGATTTCGGAGTACCAGGATTGAGTCCCACATCGGACTTCCTGCCGGGCAGGAAGCTTGCTTCTCCCTCTCTCACTCCCCCTGCTTGTGTTTCCTTTTTGGCTGTGTTTCTTTCTGTCAAATAAATAAATAAAATCTTTAAAAAAAAATTAAATGAAAGAAATACAGAACTACAGACAATGCATTTCAGTTTTGTTTAAAAAGACACTTCACATCTCGTGCAAGGAAATATTTCTATTAGTAAAACATAAAATTCTACCATGTCTTCTCAGACTACTTTCACAGTTTTTCAACTGAAAAGACAAGAAAGAAGACACTTGGAAAGTTACTATTTAACCATTTTAAAGCAGGTGAAGCTTCAGAGAGAAAGGGCTCTCAGAAAAAGATGTCAAGATGAGACCTTCAGTGGTGACACTTGGATTCTAACCCCTGCCTCTCCGCGGGGTAGTCCTTTCTCACCACCTAACAATCTTCCTATTGACTCCTTAGGGATAGTGATGAAGGAGATGCCTAGGATCCATCAACAGGTAGGAAATCTGTCATGATAACCAGGACTAGAAAAGCCAGTAACTCTAGTGTTAAAGATGCAAAGATTCTTCCCAGTGTTCAACTGCAAAAGGCCACACTTGCTTACTTTTCTAGGTAAAATTAAATGTGGCTCTGTCCCTATCTAAATTAATCTGTGAAGAAATTAAATACCTGTTATTTTAAAGGTCTTTCCTTCTGTATTATAAAAACCCTGGAAGTTTTATCATTCAGAGACACAGAAGAAGAGCCTTAGGTTTCTGATCCCTGAGATCGCCACCACTCAGGCCTTCATGGGCCATTTGAAAGCAATTAGCTCCAGAGTTCATGGCATTGCACTTTCTCTACAAAACGTATACCAATTACATTGATTTATTTTTATTTAATTTTAATTTTTTTAGTGTTTGAAAGCCAGGTATTGATAATAAGGAAAATAAGATAATTCATAATTTCAATTTTCTGTTGCCACGTTTATGTGCTTTTTTCCCTTTTCGGCCTATTAATTATTATTTGTTAAAAATTTGAACCAAAATAGATGCACATGGCAGATTTTGAAGTACAGTTAATCTAAAAGGGATTTTTGGGAAAATTAATCTATTAATAGATGTTTCCCCTACAAATTTACATCTCCATCGATGAATCTTGCTGTTTTAGAATGTGACTGCTCAGCATTATACCTATTCTGACATTCTCTTCTTTATATATTTAAGCTCTGAGAAATCTTGTTTTCAAAAATAGATAGAAGAGTAGCATCATTATGACAATGTCACTCAATTCTATGAACTTCTCCCAAGAATTATAACAAAAATTATAGTGAGTTACCATGCAAACTAATTTGTAATCATGTGTCCATTGATATCTCAATTATAGTTATTTCAGTATTTTGAAAGAATTTAATGTAAAATCTAAAAAGCAATCCCTTGAAAAAGATTTGGTTACCTGGTCATTAGAATCATCTACCTTTTTTCTTAAAGTTTATTCATTTGTTTTGAGAGAGAGAGAGAGACATATGAACAGGGGGAGGGACTGAGGGAGAGGGAGTACCCTGGAGCAGACTCAGTGCTGAGCACCAAACCTGATGCAGGGCTCAATCTCACAACCCTGAGATCATGACCTAAGCTGAAATCAGAGCCAGACACTTAGACAACTGAGCCACCCAGGCATCCCCTTTTAGTTGTTTGTTTTTTTTTTTTTTTAATGGAGATGAATGTTTTGAATCCCCCTATTTGTTTTGCATCCTGGTGATTTCAATACCCACTGACAAAGCATCAAAGTAAAGTTTAAGAAATTTGAGATATACTGCTCTTCTGAAAAATAAAACAAGAAAAACCTTATGGGAGAAAGATTCTTTGAAAGGAAGAATGGAATAAGGAAGTGAAAGAATTAGGACACAGTCATTCAAAGTTGGTCCTTGAAAATCAGTTAGAATTACATGTAGGACCAGAATCCTCTTGCCTTCATTCATCACGGGGATCATCAAACTGCAGATTGAAATTAGGAAGTGGCAAATCAACTAAATCAGTTTTCTTTTCTGTAAAATAAAGTCTCTAAATTCATTTTAAAATTCAAATGAATCTCCTTTGAGGTGTTACTACAACAGCCATGTCAATACTGAATTCTAATTCTAAGATAGCTATGAAGATAATTTCATTAAGAGATTGTTATATCGATCTCTGGCCACATTTTAGAAACTGAACACAGTGCTGAAGAAATGGTAATAGGTCACCCAGAAACAACTTCATAAGGAAAACCCATAAGGAAAGAGAAGCACGTAACAGAAGCACTACAGGACAAGAGAGACAACATTTTTCTGAAAGGTCAGATAACATTTATTTGAACACAAGATTTAATTTCTCTACCTTTTCCTTTTCTATCCTTTCAGACTATAAAGATAATCACACCTCATAGAAGAGGACAACCATGAAAATCATTGCAAGGATTTGCTTCTGAAAAGAGCTTTTCTACCACTTAATGGACATTCTTTTCCTTCTTCCCTTTTAGGTTCTTTGGAAGTGCATTTAAAAGTAACATAGGGGTATATTATCCTGGGATTAAGGTGTTTGTATAATGTTCATTTGTAAGTGTTTAAAAGGGCCTGAGATTCTGGTTTAGTTTTCCCACCTTCACAGAGTCACCAGAGCTGTGGTGCCAGAGTTGCCGATAAGACACTTCGTGTCTCTCCACACAAACTGTCACACTGATACTTTAGTAACATTGATTCCAAGTCATTTGCAGTTTTTTAGTTATATATCTGCAGCGTAGTTGCTAAAGTTCTTTACATGACTTTAAGTATCCTCAGTTGGCGACCATTATAACTGTCATATAAATTGTAACACTTAAATAATTTCAGGATACTGTCTAATGCTTTACAAGTAGATGAGAATATTTGCATTGTTACAATTCTTTCAAATAAGTAAGTTCACATAAAGGAAAAGAAACCCTGACAAGAAGAGGGCATTTTGTTTACTTTGGAAGCATTCCACAAAGAGCAACATTTCCTGCAGGAAATAGGCAGAAAATTAACCTTAGATTCCACTTCTATTTTAATAGTGTTTCTAACTCGTGTGTTTTTAACTTAATAATAATTCTTAACGAATCAAGTCTATTCTTAATTTAGAAAAACAAAATTCTTTACCTGCAGCTATAGAGTGAAAAATAAAGAGCCTACATTACAAAATCAACAACTCCTAATATTTACCTGTACTAGCTACCCTAGTACTATGTAAAAGTCCATTTCCCTCTCTCTCTCTCCCTTTCTCTCTCTCTCTCTCTCTCTCTCTCTCTCTCTCTCTCTCCCTTTCTCTCTCTCTCTCTCTCTCTCTCCCTTTCTCTCTCTCTCTAGGCTGAATGTTCCAATTACAAGAAATAATTCAACTATCCAGGCAATTGAATGTTCAGAAGTAATAACATATCCAAAGCAAGTTTACCTTACCTTCACGCTCCAAGGTAATACGTCAACAGGTCAAATGAGATCAAGATTAATTAAAGGTATGCCATTCATGTTAGCTGTGTCTGGACAAGATGTGAGTTTAAATAACTATCAGGTAAGTATATGGTTATAATTTATCCTGGAGGAAGAGAACGATATCAGATTAAGAATAACATATTTTTGTTAGCAATATAACATACAGATCACAAAAGAACATGATAAGTAGTAATAACATGGGTTTAAATACACCATGATACTTTGGATAATAATGTTTCTATCATATAGGGAATCTGTAAGATAGGACACAAATGAGAAAAAGAAAATGAATGAGGAGGGCAGACGTTTCCACTAATTTAGAAAGGAACCTTAGGTTTCAAGTCAAAGGGGGCATTCTTTAGAAATAGAGACCAAAGCAATGTTTATTTACGTAAAAATAAAGGCATTGCATAATTAGGTGCATTTAGCACAAAGGTTGTTTTCCTTAATAGTGTAAAAATAATCCAAAACCTCCCAAATGAGAACAAGCAAAGTACATTTATCAAATCTTTTTTTTTTTTTTTTTTTTTTAAAGATTTTATTTATTTGACAGAGAGAAACACAGCGGGAGAGGGAACACAAGCAGGGGGAGTGAGAGAGGGAGAAGCAGGCTTCCCGCCGAGCAGGGAGCCCGATATGGGACTCGATCCCGGGTCTCTAGGATCATGACCTGAGCCGAAGGCAGTCGCTCAACCAACTGAGCCACCCAGGCGCCCCACATTTATCAAATCTTGATTGCAACCAGGGAATCAGCAACAATGACTTGCTTTTGGCAGACTAAAAGGCAAGCAGGGGAGTGGGAAAGATTTATGGTAGAAACAATGGAAAGCTTCCTGTATGTCCTGATTGGAGAATGTTGGCCTGGGGAAACAGAGGGTGGGCTAACCAGAGTATTCTGTATGATCAGGTAGGGCACATAATTGGCTTTCTGCGGTTGGTCCTACCTTGGAACACTGTGGCAAAAATCAGGGAAGTTGTCAGTTACCAGGCAATTCCTTACCATCTGGGACCAAATGCTCAGAGGTTGTTGTTCAAAGGGGTTGCTGCAGTTGTGGGTCAGTGTTCTGTTTTTACATATGGGATGGCCAGTGACCATTTGTATGCTTAGTTTCTCATTCTAGAAGGACAGAAACTGCCTGAGAGTGCCCGGTGATAAAGACTGTAGTCACATCACATAGTGCTTAATCTCTGCTCCTTGGATGTGGCGACTGGTCCAAAGAATATTCTTCATTCAAGCTGCATCAACTCCCATAGATGCATTAGGTCCAGGAGGCTAAACTGAGAAGAAGAGCCCTTCGGTTATTGCTTGAAACTGGAAACAGAGAGACGATAAGATTCAATTAGAAAAAAGAGGAGAATTTGAATATTGAACGTGGCAACAATTCTACCTCTATAGCTTGGTAGAGGCCGGTGTGAGGGATGAGACAGAGGTCCTGGGCAGGCAGAGACTGGAAACCAGGAGGAAACACATCTAAAAGTGAGAAGTTCATCTCCTGGTGAAACAAAGCCAAGCGGTACCCCTGACTTTCTTAAGATTTTGCAAAAAAACTTGTTAAATCCTCTTGTTTGATGAAATGTTTGTGCCTATTTCTTGCAGTCAAGTGAGTCCTGATTATTAATCATTAAGTATTTTTGTGAAATTTCTGTTGTGTTTCAGTCACTGGAACACATAGTACCAGTGTTCCCTGGTATTGGGCACCCTCATCCCCCTATCTGCCTTGCAGCTGGGCAGTCATGTGACTTGTGCTGGGCAATGACATATAAGCAGAAGTGATACGTGTCCCTTTTGAGCTGAGATTTTTTTTTTTTAAGATTTTAAGGTTTTGTTTGTTTGTTTGTTTGTTTTTGACAGAGAGAGACAAAGCTAGAGAGGGAACACAGAATATAGGATCGAAAATAATCTGCTGAATATTGAATGCCCCCAGGAAATAGTCCAAGCTTTAATCTATCTTCACTTACCAGTGTTCAGTGACCTTTTAGCTTCCATATTGATCATCACCTACTGTCACTAAAGTGACCTTAGGCCTCTTCCGCAATATTTAGCAGGAGAAGACTGGAAGAGATGAGATCATTGCTTTAACATTTAAGTGTCTCAGCTCAGGTGCACCTGAGTGGCTCAGTCATTGGGTGTCTGCCTTCAGCTGGGGCCCTGGTCCCTGAGTCAGGGGATCAAGCCCTGCTCTGTGGGAAGACTGCTTCTCCCTCTCCCACTCACCCTGTCGTGACAATTGAAAGCGATTTTTTTTTAAGATTTTATTTATTTATTTGACAGAGAGAGAGATCACAAGTAGGCAGAGAGGCAGGCAGAGAGAGGGGGGGAAGCAGGCTCCCTGCTGAACAGAGAGCCCAATGGGGGCCTGGATCCCAGGACCCTGAAATCATGACCTGAGCGGAAGGCAGAGGCTTTAACCCACTGAGCCACCCAGGCGCCCTGAAAGTGATTCTTTTAAGCAGGGAGTTGACATGTTCAGATGTATGTTTGTGAACAAATGCTCTAACTACCTTGTGGAAAATGGGTTAGAGAGGAGAATTCATGTGACTGAGACATCAGGCAGGGCTTATTCCCTGCAAGAGACCAAAGAAGGGGCCATCCTTCATTTAACTGCCTTTCTGTGTGCAACAGCAAGCGCCCTCTGGGTTCTTGTAGTCGGGTGAGTAGAAGAGAAAGAGAACACTCTCCTAAAACTTAGAAAGTTTCTAATTTAAAAAATAGTTATTTGTTAACCTGTTTATAATTTCATTTTCATGACTGAGAGCACCTTCGATAGGTACATTCTGGAAAAATGTAAAACAAATAAATTGAAACAGAATAAAACCAACTGGACACTAGAATTGTAGCACCAGATTAAAAATATTACCACAAAATATAAATACACAAATTTACAAGAACATTAAGTTGAAAGAAACTTTAACTGAATTTAAATAAATCAATAAAACATGTTCTCATAAACAGCAATTGCTTGGCAGATTGAGTATTCTTAATCTTTAAAGTGCATGAGTATAATAACTCCCAAAAAATCTATTCTCTACACATTTCCTTTATAAAATGCAGATGAAATAATAAAAAGTTAGCATGTCTTCTGCCTCAGCATGACATTTTGGAATACATAAATAAACCTCTTTGTGCATAAAATAAAAGTTACAGAACCAAAGTATCTGACTTTTACAGTGTTTTTTTTCTTTTTTTTCTTCCTTCTTCTGTTTCTTTCTCTCCCTCTCTCTCTCTTTTTCTGGAGGGGTAAATAACGAGATTGAGGGGAAGAGACATTTAGGAGAAATAATTGTCTTCTACCAGCCAGCTTGCAAAAAACTAAAACAAATAGCAATAATACAAAAAAAAAGTTATTCTGACATTCTGGTAAATGAAAGTGTAAGATGAATAGATATATTAGAAGTGCATGTCTATGTGAGGACTATGAAAATTGCTGGTTATAAAGGAGAGCGTTAATGATCTCTAATTGTGTTGTAATTTGAATCTAGTATAATAGAGAGAGAACAGATTTGAGTGTTAACATAAGAAATATTAGAGGAGTGGGTGCCCAGCGTTTGGGATAATTAATTCTATCCCTCACTCCCTACAGATAAATGTATATATAAACTGAATTAGATTCTAAAGAGAACCCAAAGAACCAAAATTAGACTCTGAACAAGCTTGCTATCATATGGGAACTTAAATTACTATTTTTGATGTTCTATGCGACTATCTCATTTAGTTTCTATTGTGTTTGCTTTTTATTTGAAGGTGTTTTTTTTAATGGATTGAATAATGAATAAAAATCTGCAAAGCCTTGCAGAAAATTTGGATACAGTGCTATTTAGAGCTTTTATTCCACAGCAGATCCTGCTGTTTTTCTGGTGGTATATGTTGTTGTTGCTGTTGTTGTTGTTTTTATTGTTGTTGTTGTTTGTTTGTTTAGAGCTCTGAGTGTGTGTGCATGTGTGTGTGTTAATTTTACTCTTCATTTCAAGGGGAAAAATTAAACAATCGATGTAGCAAAGATATTTTACAACTACTGTCAACCTACTTGTATTTAAGCTAAAAAATTCAAATTGTTTGTGAGAATGATAGAAACCTATTATTTAAGAACAGTCTGTTAGGAAATGGGCAAAGGCATTCAAAGATCCTACAAAGTGTAATATTGTCATCATTTTATTAGTCATTATCCGCATTATTTAGATCAGTGTGCTGCCAAATTACTTTGCTTAAATAACTTTAACAAATAGCAGAAACTTTTGCTTCATCACCATAATTATCATAACATTTCAGGAAATTATGAGAAACCAAACCAAACCCAGCAAACTTGCAAAAGGACTTTAAGTTTCATTTGCTTTTAATGCAAGGCAAGGTGATCCATCTCTGCTTGTGTGTCCTCTTGTTCTAACTAGTATCAATAGTAAGTTCGTATTTATAGCAAAACTGGAGTGCCTTCCATAAGCACAGGAGAGAGCAAAACACCCAGGAAAATCAAATTAGAGCTAAAACAGAACTTCAGAACTAGAATCGGGGTCACTTGCCCCTATGTCTCTGGAAGCTCATGAGATCAACTCTGAATGCTACACTGCAGCCCTTGAAATAGCTTTATCCATAAATAAGGACACATTTTACCACCATCTGCTTTACTCCCCTGCCTATATCTCAATTCATTCTAAATCTGAATAGGGAAAAATGGAGAGTTATTTACTAGTCTTCTGTAAATGCTTAGTTAAGACTGGATGCTTTAACAAACAATTCTAAAGATTAAAGTAGATTCAATGTTAAAATTTGTTCTTCATTGACAATATTCAAATGAAAACCTTCCTGGTCACTGGCTGGCTTTCTCCATGTGGTAAATCAGGAACTTGGCTTCCCCCTTTCCTACAACTCTAGTGACCCATAAGCTCTTAGAGCTCTCCATTTTCAACTGACAGATGTGGAAAGGACTGAAGGATCAGCAAGAGATTCATATGGTCCAGTCCCAGAAAGGGTGCAAATTAGCTGCAACTCAGCTGTGTGGAAATGTTGCCAAGGTGTTTACACAAGGAGAAGACAAGAATATATTGGTGAAGAGCTCTCAAACTCCACCTCAGCTTTTCAAAATCCAACTTTGCGGAATACAGACAAGAAGGGAGACTGCAGACCTTATATTATGTACAGGTTCTCATGACACATTTTTTTGTTGTTATTAACATACCTGACTATGCCTATTAAAATGTTTCCCATCCTTGTAGGTTTCTCTGATCTATGACCCTCAAACTGGGAGGTGTGGGGGGGAGCAGAGGGGACTGGGAATTATATACATATCCAAAAACTCAGCCTTAAATCTTTTAATAAGGTAGACATTATATATATACAAAATATCATAGTAACAGTCCCTTGAAGAAATTCAAGATTCTTTCTACAGTCCATCTCTTCATCTATGTTCACTGTCCTCATAGACCTATTTTGCTCTCTATTTATTTATTTATTTATTTATTTATTTATTTATTTATTTATTTATTTATTTAAAGATTTTATTTATTTGACAGAGAGAAACACAGCCAGAGAGGGAACACAAGCAGGGGGAGTGAGAGGGAGAAGCAGGTTTCCCACAGAGCAGGGAGCCCGATGTGGGACTCGATCCTGGGTCTCCAGGATCATGACCTGAGCCGAAGGCAGTCGCTTAACCAACTGAGCCACCCAGGCGCCCCACTCTCTATATTTATTTTATAACATATTATGTATTCTTTTACACAAAGAAATACAAAATATTTTCAATTTCCCAGGAGACTTATAGGATCTATAAAATATCTACATATTCACTGTCCATCTAATTGTTATTTTTCATTTTAAAAGTTAATATTATTTTATCTATATTTACTGAATGAGTCAGTGTTCATTTTATTTTTTTCCCCATTCACTTGTCATCTACGCTGGGCATTGCTTACCATATTTACCATATTGTCTGGTGGCTAGTATTTACTTTCCCAGTATAGAATGTGCTATTTAATATCACTTCATGATTTCATTACAAATCATTCATATAAATTATAAGCCTATAATTGCAATGAGCTTATCGTTGCTTGTTACAGCTAAAGTGCAATGCCTAAATCACAGACATTTAGATTATCATTTCCTCATCCTTCCTAAATGTTTCTTCCCTGTCCCATATGTTATATACCATTTGTTAAAGAGTATACTTGTGGACCTACCTTCGGGAATGAATTATATGAAAATGGTGCCCTCATGAGTTGAGCAAGTTGAGAGACTTGTACATTGCTATAAGAAGATACTCTAAAATATAGTAGCTTAATCTCTCTTTAAGAAGCCCAGTCTTGCCCGACTACCCTGTTAAAACATATATATTATATCTTTGATATTTATAGTATTGACCTCAGTTGCATGACCAATTTTTTAAATAATTGTATACAGATTTTTCTATTTAATCTCTGTTCCATGTTACTGATGTCAAAAACCACTTCATCTAAGGAAGAAAATGACAGTACCAAGATAGGAGGCTCCTTTCCCACTACATAACACCATCCTTTGCTTCCACCTCAGGATCATTTCTTCTATAGTAATTAGGAAATCCAAACTAATGAGCTGTATAAAATATGTGCAAAGCTATATTAATCTACAGATTTGCAGCATTTACAAAATAACACATCAGTTTATATTATCAGTAGTGTCCCACAGTGTCCATGTCCTAAAGTGTGTTCTAATGCATATTTTTAGCATATGTGAGTATAAAATCTCTAGCCATTGCCCTTTGCAAGGGACCCAGAGGATGAGAATATGAAAACTAGCATTTAAATATATGAAAACTGTATGAGATAAAAGGGTCGAGAAATCCTGTTGTACATTGCACATGGTATAACCTAAACATGTTTGCTGGAAAGAATTTATCATTTTTTTCATGGAATACATCTAAGATTATTTATTTTGTTTTTAAAATATTTTTAAAATTAGAACAAAGCCTCAGCAATAGTGAGTTTAAAGACATGTTTAATGAAAACATTGATAAGGATGATGTAACTTGCCAAACTTTAAAGCTATAGAGTTACCACTAGCCATATGGAAAAAGATGCATCAATATCATTAAACAAGGAAGGAAAGAAGGAAAAAGAAGAAGTGCTCTGTGCCATGGCAGAAAGCCCAGAGAAAAGATGTTTCCAACAGCCCAATGATTACAAGCAGAAGACAAAACATCCACCCTAAACAAGCATAATACCAGCTAGGTTCAGGAGACCCAGCAGAAGGCAGCACGATTTTCCCCAGATACCTCATTATACATAGCTTTGAGGACAACATTTGCCTCTCAGTTTTACAAAGATCATTACCATCATCAGACCTCCACGGAACTCTCTTCTCCATGGGGAACGGTTCTTACTCCTTAGAAACTACTGAGAAAATAAAGAGACAGAGAAGAAAGGGAGAGTAAGATACAATTAAACTCCTGTAAACTCTTTTGTTTATAAGAACCTAGGTTCCTGAGTTTGATGTTGTTGCTGAAATAACTCTGGGGAAAAATTTCTTGAAATAATGAAAATGACCAATTTAGGTTTTAAATTTTATGACCCATATTAAAGCTTTTTCTCCTTCTCTCTCTTACCCTATTTTTTATAATGAAGTTATAGAACATATTAATTCTTTATCACAAATAATGACTCCATGAGATTATATTTGAGTTTAGGGATTCCAAAGTCATTTTATAAGAATTAGTTCAGTTGTTATATATTTTGTCTGGAATGTCTAAGCAATATCATTAAAAGCCCAGCTTAATTGCTTTGAAAAAATATGTTTGACCTGATACTCAGTCTTTCAAAATTCACATTTCATTCTTTGTACATCATCAGCTCTTAAAATGACTCACATTTTTCTCTCTTTGAATTTCTTCTCTTAGAGTTCAAAAACATTGAAACTTAAACTCTTTACAAAATTGCTGTGTTTTGTATGATTAACTATGCATTCATGGAAATGTATCAAATATCTATATATCTGAATCTAATGTCTTGAATATACAGAAGAAAGACATATGAACCTTATCAACCACATGTTCCAAATTTAATTTTGAGGACAACAGGCAAACAAGCAAACAAAAACTGACTATGATGTTGTTCTGGTTAGTTCTAGAATTATGGCAGTGATAAAGGATGGTGAGGGTCATGGCAGGCTTGAGAGAAGGGATTTTGAACTGAGTCTTAAAGATTGATGAGATGGTGGTCAAGCAAAGATAGAAGCCACTGTATTATGTTGAATTGTTCCCCTATTGTATTATAAATATTACTTTTACCACCTTCAGTTTTTCTATTCGGGATGTACTGAGTATGTAGAAATAGTATGCAAAACACAGGGAAAAGATTCCAGGATGTCTTACACTGCTTGCTATGTGTTTAGAATTAGAAGACTTGAGGGAGAGGTCACTGAACAGAATTTCGGTCACAAATTGACCTTTTTAAGTTTTAGGAACAGTCAGATGAAACTTTGCCACAACTATGGGTGAGTCATTTAAAAGCATAAGAGAAGGTGATAGAACTTTGATGGTACTACAACTGTCTTGTACTCAGGCAATATGCATGCTAGGTTATCTGTCTGGAGGAAGCATCCAAAAGGACTTGGTCATGTCAGATGGCATCAGAAACAAAAGAAAGCATGACTTAGATGGGTTTTTGTGAGAGTTTCATCGTCTATGGATTAGTCTGTGGGCTTTCCTTTGTATTGATTTCTCTAACATCAAAATCATGTAAAATACGGGGAAGGAAGTACTTTCAAAGTTATCAGGCACTTGCAATTCACTGCTTTCAGTGATAGGAGTGCTTTGGGCAGCTCTAATAGCCTTCGCAGAATCAACCCTCAAACAAGGGCACAAGAGACTGTATGCTACATTACATGGTATCTTACAATTTCAAGAAATATGTTGAATTAAAGGAATAGTGAACCACAAACGTAGCCAAAACTATTGAGAGTGCCATTAAAACTGAAAAGGGGAAGAAAATGTGGGTTCTAAATAATCATACAGGAGTTGGTTGATGTTTCCTTGAAAACTAATTATGGACATGAGACCTGTTAGATCCAATATTGATCGAATTTTAATAGATTTGAGAATAAGTGGAAAAAAAATGGTATACATTGCTTTTGTACATCATTTGTACTTAAAAGAGAATGAAATATTAAACTTGAAACAATTCATACACTATTAGTTGGGGGTTAATAATTGCTATTTGTAATATAGAGAAGATAAATATTTACTCACTAAAAGTATATCAATGTGCTACCATGGTGGAAACTCAAGAAAAGCTAAAATTTATAGGACTTTTAAAAACAAATAAAGGAGAGAGTTACTGTATTAATACTTTATTAGTTTTACCAGGGCATTTATGTGAAATTATTAAAAAATAAAGATTATAGCTAGGAAGTTTTTAAAACCTATTGCAATAGAAATATTATTGGTAACATAAATTGAATATAGAAGTTGAATTCTATAGTATTTTGTTATTAATAAAGAAGAAACGATGAGTATTTTGTATGGTAATTTGTCAAAAAATTGTCATCATTTTGAAAATGTTTCCATCTTATTAATAGAAGCCTAGAATATGAAAACAAAACAAAACAAAACAAAACAGTGGCCTGAGTAAATACCTGATCCCATTGCACTGCAAAATCCAGAAAGTAACCTTGTTAAAATGCTTGTAAATTCCATTCAATTTTGCTAGATTGTGAGCAAAATACTAAGGAAGAGAGATTTTGTTAAATGTTCCTGAAGGTAAAATAGAACTTTTCTGTAACCTGCTAAACACTGTATGTAATTTCATTCCTATTTTATAACATAGCACAACATTTTACGGGTAAAATCTAATGAATAACAAAAGAAATGATATTAACTTGAGACATGTTAAAAGTAGGAGTGCCATGGATATGTGATCTAAAAGAGCTCTAATTTATTTTTGAAATTCAAGCTCTTTCAAAGATAATGAATATGTTAGTGTGTGTGTGTCTATGAGATTATATATATATACATATATATATATGTATATATATATATTCTGAGTTTCTAATATAGCAAACAAACAGAAATATTTTTTACATTGGATAACCAAAGGAAATTAAGCAATGAATGATGTAATAATAGATTAAAAAATTTATTCCAAGTAGGAATCATAAAGTATTTGTATGATTTACATGTGAAAATATTTCAAAATAACATGTAAAGACTGAGAAAGAATTCCAATTGACAACCTATGAATAGAAGGTGAAACCAGTTGAAAGTTAAAGAAGAAAGCAATTCACCTTCTCATATTGGATAATGATTTATTGTAAACTGAATCTTCATTCTCAATTATTGATGAAAATTAATAAGTTCCTAAGATTTCAAGGCACTTGAATGTTATGAATATCTTCCAAATAAAAAGATTACCTATGTTATTTATGTGAGTTTAAATATACTTCCACATAAATAATTTATCTTCTCAGTGAAGAACAATTGAACTCAGGTTGGGTTGGGTTTGTTTCATGTGGGAATTAAAACTTAAGAATTTTTCATGAAATACTGTACTATATAAAAATGCAATATTATATAATGTCTCTATTTCTTTGACTTTTGGTTTAAATATCATAGCTGCATATTTCTTGAATTTGTATCAGTTAAATGATCTAGTTTGTTGAAAACTAGAAGAATCTTGGACAGTTATTAACCTTTTTACCCTCTCTAGGTCATTTTGCAGACATCACCTTCCAGCCTACTTGGTTCTGCACACTCTACATATTTAATACCTATGAGTTTCCTTTTCATAATATTTGTTCATTCATCCACATCATTAATAATGTTATTAAGTGAGGACAAACCCAGCACCGGTGCTCCCTTCCACCTTGAAATATTTTGCTGATGTAGAGGTTGCATCTGATTGAATTCTTTTTATTCTTCTAGGATTATTGACGTGGAATTAGCCTTTCAGCAATGGAAATCTTTAGTACACACTTAAGAAAAACTGGATGAATGAACAGTAGGGAAATATCGAAAATAGTACCTGAAAGAACCAAGTTTGTTTCCAGAGCAGAAACACTGCAGGAGGATTTTCTGAGATGAGGGAAGGGGAGAAAAAAAAGCTGAATCAAAAGGAGGCAGGAAGAAGATGACTTTGTTTTTATTGATTTATTAAGAACCAATTTTGAAACAGTTGTGAGATTTTAAGGTTTAAAATGATGCTTTGGTTTGGATCTGTTTAAACTGTTAACATTTCAGGTTCTATTAAAAATTTGAGTAGGAATATCTCTTTGTTATAAAGAAGGTGTTTAGATTTTTAATCTAGGAATATATGTTCCTGTTATTGAATTCAATGTATACATTAAGAAAAACATATTTCTCTTTGTTTTTTCTCTTCTCGTTAACGTAAGTCTATTTAAAATTGATTATTCACACATATTCCATATTAATAATGTAATAGAAACAGATTAAAGAGATTTTACTTTTTCTGTATTTAAAGTGAACTGAGGCCAGAGAAGTTTGGTATTTATTTTTAGAGGATGTGACAAGCTTCATAAAATGCAGTCTATTTCAATAAACACATTTTCCCTAAGCAATAAGAATAGCAAAGGAACAAACTTTAAGAGATCATCTTATTTTTCTTTCTACCATGCCTTCCCCTTAAAATATCCTTTTGTCTAAAAAGGATACTATTTACAAGAATCAATATTCCTATACTCTTTGATTAAATTATCCTCCACTCCTACTAGCCATTTGCTAAGCATGCAGAATTAAGGAAAAAGAAGAGTAATATTACATGAAGAACTCAAAACAAATCAACTTCATAGCAACTAGAAATTGTAATACTTATTGACAGAAACCAGCACCAAACTGAGAATTAAAAAAAAATAAAAGAGGATAGTAATAAAAAAAAAAAGTAGGAGTGCTCATGTGAGAACATATGTATCCATTATGTTTTTATGGAAAGGATTAAATTGAATAATTTGGTTAACAATATATTGATTTAAATATGCTATTCTTTTTATGCCACTTTTTTTCAAGATTTTACTCCAACTACAAGCTTTATAATTAAAGTCTAGTTTTCAATGTCAATTTGCCACTTTTCTGCTAAAAGTATATGTCTCTTCTTTTTAACAGATTTTTCTATTTGATTTTTCTATATGAGTACTAGAAAAAATATACCTTGAAAAATCAGAAAGTATCTCAAAATCTTGAGAGGCATCTGAGGGATTTATAGTGTCTATGTCAATATTCTAGTATTCAAAATTATGAAGCCAGCTTTTCTTTTTATTGAAAAACTCTCCACTCATAATGTATTGTATTATATATTGAGATGATTTTCTTTTGCTACCGAAGATAAACTAAGTTCAATTGTGTATTGCCATCCCAGATACAATATTTTTTTTCAAGATTTATTTATTTGTTTGGGAGGAGAGAGAGAGAGAGAGACAGACAGACAGACAGACAGCTGGGGAGGGACAGAGGGAGACAGAAAAATCTCAAGAATCCCTGCTGAACATGAACTGGGGTTCATGATCTTGAAATCGTGACCTGAACTAAATCAAGAGTCCAACACTTAACCAACTGAGCAACCCTAATAGAATACATTTTGTTTAAAGCCATGAATAATAAGATAGTAGTGAAGATTAAAAGAATTATAAAATAATTAATATAAAAACAAGGAAGAAAGGAAAGAAAAGAAAAAAAATAAGATGTGAAACAAAGAAAACAATTAACAAGATAGTAGATTTTGATCCAGTTGTTACCCAAAAACCCAAATTCAGCTGCTCCTCACTTGGATAGCCCATACTGAAGAGATGAGTTTTGTGTGTGTGTGTGTGTGTGTGTGTGTGTGTGTGTGTGTGTGTTTAAGATTTTATTTATTTGACAGAGAGAAACAGCCAGAGAGGGAACACAAGAGGGGAAGTGAGAGAGGGAGAAGCAGCCTTCCCGCCAAGCAGGGAGCCCGATGTGGGACTCAATCCTGGTCTCAGGGATCATGACCTGAGCTGAAGGCAGTTGCTTAACCAACTGAGCCACCCAGAGATGAGTTTTGGTTGGAAAGGAATATGAGTTGTATTCAGGAGGCTAGCCACCTGGATAGAAGGTAGACTCTCCTCCAAAACCAACTGTGTCTGAGGGTTCTGCCTGGCCCCAAATTTTTAAAGGGACTTTAAGGCAGTTAATTCATAAAAGGGGAGCACGATGGCCTGTAACACTTCTTGACTGAATGCTGGCTCAGTAGTGCCAGCCACAGAAATGGCAGTGTGCTTAGAGGTTGTGTACTGGCATCCCTGGGGAAGGTTGTATAAGAGGGTTTGGTTTTGAGTCTCTCTAGGAAATAATTTATGATCTATAAATATACAAAAAGGGCTTAACCAATCACAGGGTCTAGAAGTGCTCACTAAAGCTTAAATTCTACTAAGTTGTCCAGAGGGGCAGAAGCAGACAGAGACTTCACAACATATTGAATAGTACATTTAATGCTACTAATATAAGCATAGCAATTCAAAGACATAAAAGTGTCAACTTGTATTAAAACTCAGTGAGAACAAACTCTATGTTGTGTAAAAGAAACAATTTTAAAATGAAAAGCAAGATAAGAGAGCAGAAAAGGATTTATATCATAACTATAAAGTGATCAATTCACTGTAAATAAACTGATTCTATATATGTATGCATCTAATAACAAAACACACTAAGAAAGACCTGTTAAGCGTGGAAGAAGAAATAGAGAAAATTGCAATTGTAGTAGAAAAATTCAACACATTTCACTCAATAGTTGATAAAAATGCAGAACAAATATCAGTAAGTAAATAGAAGAATTAGACAAACTCTCAAAAACATATTTTAGTTATACTGAATAGAATAATCCAGGCAACAATAGCAGAATACACATTATTTTAAATAGCAAACAGAAAATTTTACAAGCTAGGTCATATTCTGAGCCATAAAACAAACCTTAAAAAAAAAGATAAAAATAATTAAAATCATGCAAATGTTATTCTCTGACTGTAGTTGTATTAAAATAGAAACAGTAAGAAAACACAGAAAAAAATTCACATACTTGGAAATTAAATAGCACGCTTCCAACTAATGCACTGGTTAAAGAAGAAATCCAACAAGACACTGAAATTGTTTTGGATTAAATAAATATTAAAATGTAATATACCAAGGAGCACCTGGGTGGCTCAGTTGGTTAAGCAACAGCCTTTGGCTCAGGTCAGGATCCCGGAGTTATGGGATCAAGCCCACATCAGGCTCCCTGCTCGGCAGGAGGCCTGCTTCTCTCTCTCTCACTCCCCCTGCTTGTGTTCCCTCTCTCGCTGTGTTTCTCTCTGTCAAAGAAATAAATAAAATCTTTTTTAAAATGTAATATACCAACTAAAGTGATAATAAAACAAAAATTTTAAGTATCAAATGCTCATATTAGAAGAGTATGATGTCTCAAATCAATGATTTAATTATCTACCTCCAGAACCTATAAAAACAAAAGTTCAAAGGAAAATGAAAGCAGGAGTACATAGCCAAAAGAATTTAAAGCAGTATTTCAAAAAGATATTTGCAAACCCCTTCTTATCATTGGCTAAAATTGCTTTGTTAACTGATTTATCTTGTCCATGTAGCCCACTCACTCTGACAACATTCCCAACTCCACTTCCAGGAGAATGGTGTCAATAGCTTAAAAGCAACCATGGTGGGAGGATTTACCCTTTAGATAGACAAACACTAGATACCCAGGCCTGCTTCTTCCCCTCTCTCTGCCTGCCTCTTTGCCTACTTGTGATCTCTCTCTCTTTCAAATAAATAAGTAAAATCTTTAAAAAAAATTTTTGTGTGTTAAACTAACTTTTATTCTTATGAAGGAAAGATCTAAATTTAATAACAATAATAATTTAGATATGCTCCCTGTCAACTGGCTGGATTAATCTGCAATAACAATATTTGTGTGTTTGAATATAACCAAGCAATATCTACTCTTTTCCACAATTATGCTTTTGTATCTTACGATGTATTTGCTTTAATTCCATTACAAAATTGCCATCATTTCATCAAAGGAGGAAAAAGAGAGTAAATTTAATGAATTAAAACAGCCTGGTGCCTCAATACTTATAATACTTATCATGGAATGCATACTTATTTTGGCAGAGAGTGTTGATTAGTTCTAATACCCACTCATGTTTTCTTCACTAGTAAAAAAGTCTTTTAATTTCTAGCTAGTTGGACACATGATCTCCTGGAATAAATACTATATTCCCACTCCTTTATTGACCTAGCTATGATACATATGACTAATTTTTGGCCCAAGAAGTGTAAGTAGGAATGGTGTGTGTGAATTATGGGAAGTTGTTTTAAAATAACTCTCCCCACATTTTTTGTTTCCCCTTTTTAGAAGAACACTGTGATCGCTAGATCCAGAACATCATATGAGAGCATGAGAAGGAGCAACCTTTGGGGAATGGCAAAGGAAAATGGTTAAAAAAAAAAAAAAAGGATATCTGATAATCACGAAAACTTCATATTTGACCTGAAGTGTTTACATATACATCCCAGAGGGATGAGAGAGAATAAAAAGATCTGTCTATATTGCTCAAGGAAGTTCTTAGCCTTTCCTGCACATTAGAATCATTAGGGAGATTTTCAAAACACTTTAATGCCCAATTCTATCAAGGTTCCTAGAAAATTCTTCATAGCCTATAATATTCCATTCAGTCACTTCCAATCCAAGTTCATCTGCCTGTTGGATCTGGAGACCATATCCTGCACCTGGTCACCTTGCTCTGCCATCTTCAGTTGTGAAGCTGAGCTTAACCTCTGTCCTTCATAACCAGGGGGAGCAGTACGGGATTTTCTCTATGTTAACTACTGTGTCATAGAAATTTGCAAGAAACAAAACAAAACAACAAAAGCCAACTAACTAACCAAGAAGCAAACAAAACCCCAAAACAATATTTGCTTTGGTTTCAAATTAAATCCTTTAACAGTCTACCACATTGTAGGGTTTCTGACTTTGTTTACCTGGAGTGGGTCTAGGGGGCCAGGGTTCTCCCTTCTCAGTCAGATGCAGATGTCTGAAAAATGCCTGTTATTGGGTATTCCTTTACACAAAGTTTAACTCAATTGATTGTGTCATTGATTATATAAATTTGGTGTTAGTAAAAGTGAAATTCCAAATTGTAGCTTTCAACTGTACAATGTGGGGCAAGGGGATAATTGCTGAATCAGTTTTCTTATCAGAAAATCAGAGATCCTAAGAGTGATTTAGGGAATTTTTGTAAAGTTTAAATTATTAAGTTAAGCAGTTCATAATCTTGCATGGTGCTTGGAAACTTTAGCCCTTAAAAAGTGGTACTTACATGTGAATTTGCTCTTTGAAATATAAGGGAAAAAAAAGCTTAAGGATACAACTTTGGATTTTCTTGTCTTTCAGATTATTTTAATGATGAAAAATTATCCTATTATTTAAATTATAGAACATGCCAATTTAAAACTTTAAGTCTCATTATAAGGATAATTTAGTTCAAAAAGATATATTATCGCTTGATGAAAAACTATATCATTTGTTAAAATGCACAGTTTTTTTAATTTTTAACTTTTAATTTTTTATTGTTTATTATTGAAGTAGTTAACATACAATGTTATATTAGTTTCAGGTGTATAACATGGTGATCCCATAATTCCACACATCATGCAATACTCATCATGATAAATGTAATTATCATCTGTCACCATGCAAAGTTATTACAGTATTATTGGCCATATTCCTATGCTTTACTTTTCACACCTCTGACTTATTTATTTTATAACTGCAAGTTTGTACCTCTTAATCCCCTTCACTTACTTTGACAATCTCCCCACCCCTCTTCCCTCTGACAATGACAAGTTTGCTCTTTTTACTGGTAAGTCTGTTTCTGTTTGTTTCTTTGTTTTAGATTCCACATTAAAATAAAATCATATGGTATTTGTCTTTCTCTATCTGACTTATTTCACTTAGCATAATACCATTTATGTCCATCCATGTTGTGAGAAAATGTACAGGATTTAATCCTCTGTGATAAGAGCTCATAAACTTGTAATTGTTGGATTTTTTTGTCACTGTTCAAGGTTTTTATATAACAAAATATCAGAAGCCAAAGCACCCACATAGCATGAATATGAACAGAAAATGTCTTTCCTGAGCAAGTACAGGCTTTATAATTTAATTGTATTTACACTGATGAGTGCACACAAAGAAAAATCAATTTGTGGGAGTTTATTTCATTGGTATTGAAATTGTATCTTCCTTAATAAGCCTCGCACAAAGTGCATAGTTTGTCTTCTAAGTTCATTAAGTTATTCTTTTGCTGTATTCCATGGTGTTATGTAATTTTATATGGGCTTACTGGTTGGATGTTCAAAAGTGGTTTCCCCAGCTACAGAATATTAACTTCCAATATTTACCAAAAAATTCTCATTTATTATAAAGTCACAATAAAAGGACATAAAATGAATATAAATATCCAATTTATTCAAGGTTCTTCTGGAATCATTCTGAAAATATTAAAAGACTAGGCTGAAAATGTGAGTTTGTAACATTGGTTATTTTTTCTACCAGCTTAATAGTACCATTAAAGTTTGCTCAGTATACTTTCTAAGATAAGTGAAAATATACTTTTACCTTAACTATATTGCAGGAAATCTAGGAGGAAAGATAGAAAACATTTTCCAAGTTCTCATACAACAAGACAAGATACTATTGACACTCTTCCAAATCAATCAATTAATCATTCAATCAATCAAGAGAGTTGCCCTGCCTTTTCTCCATACCCCACAAATACTTCCACCATGAACTTAGTTGTGCTCTGAGGATGAGCTCTTCATCCTCCGTGTGTCTTGCATAACAGAATTCAATGGTGAAATCCTCATTCTATTTGATCTCCATGCTTTTTCGAAAATCTTAATCCTCTATCCAGGAATAAACTCATGTATTCTCTGAGGCACATGGTAGCATTTGCCCTCCCAGATTATGAGCTTTGTTGGTCAAACTGTTAGCAACAAGCTTATAGACTTTTTTCTCCAAACGCTTCAATTTCACTGGACGATATTTATAATTTACTTGGCCCTTATCTTCTCTCTACCTAAGTCTTCCTCTCTCCTGATCACCCATTTTATTAGTTATCTATTGCTGCTTATTACACCAAAACTTAGTGGGTTATAACAATAAATATTCATTATATCATAAATTTTCTAGGTGGAGAATTCTAGTTGTTAGATCCTCTAATTCAGGGTCTTCCATATGGTTGGAGAGGGCTGCAATTATCCAAAGGCACACGTGAGAAGGATCAATTTACAAGCTCACTCATATGGTTCTCAACAGGACTTAACACCGTGCCCATTACTAACTGGTGATTTTAATTCTTTGCCATGTGGGCTCTCCTTTTAGCATTTCTCAACATGGCAGCTGACTTCTCTTTGAGCGAGAAAGAGAGTGAGACAGAGATAGATCTTTCAAGATGTACACGCTTTGTACAACTTAATCCTGGAAGTGACATCCCATTGTTTCTGCTGTAGTGTATATGAGAGAAGTGAGTTAATAAATTCAGTCAGGATTCAAAGTGAGGGGTTTAAATACTAACAAGTAGGGATTAAATAGGGAAATGTTAGATGCTGCCTACCAAGTCCCTGAAATAATAAGTATAAAACATGCTGTTCCTTTGAAGCACACAAATCTTTTACCAATGTCTTATCCCCTTAGCATGTGTTACCAGTTTCCCTGCAGATGCTTCCCTACATCTTAAGACTTCCAACCCACCGGCACCTCTGCCTTCTCTTCTGTGAAAGCTTTCCTGTGGATAGCTATTCCCTATGAACATAAACTGTCTATGGCTCTTCCCAGCCCTTGCTTCATGTTGGAATCACCTGGGGAGATTTTTAAAATTCCAGTGCCTTGGTCTCAACTAAGATTAACTAACCCCATATTTCTGAAACTGGATAATGGGTATTATTAACTTTCAACAGCTCCTCTTATGATTCTAATATGCAGTCATATTTGGGAATCAATATGGTAGCTTCTGTGATTAGTAATTTAAATATTTTATTGTCAGTAACATAAAACAAGGATTGGATGACTACCTCTCTTGGACCAACTCTGACCCAAATAGATGTATTTTTAATTTTCTTTTAATTTTTTTAATTGAAAACCAGCCATGTTTATATATCATCTATGGCTGCTTCTGCACTCAAGATCAGAACTGAGTACTTATTACAGAGACTGTATGTCTCACAAACTGAATATTTACAGTCTGCCCCTTAAAGGGTTTGCTGATCTTTGACCTACCCTCTTTCACATCTCACTCTCTCTCTCTTTTCTTTTTTTTTCTTGGATGTTATCCAGCCTTTTCACTGTTTGATTTCTATACATTTCTAATCCTTGAACACTGCTGAAAAAAAGAATACAAATTCATAATATCTTACAAACTTCTCCACAGAATAAATCTCCTACCCTCTCCTGTGCTAAGAGTCTTTACCAAGGTGTTCAATAATGCTAAGAGATCTGAGAACTTAACTCTTCTTCATAACAGTTTTAAATTGCACGCATTTTTATTCACATGCCAAATCTACTTTCAGCATTTTAGACCCCCCTGTGATAATCCTTCTAGGGTTTTTATGGTTTGAGTGACTTTACATTTTGTTGATTCAACACATTTTCCATGTAAAGACAACTTTATTTTGTTAGAAAGAAAATTTTACAGCAAACACTTGTTAGAAGCACAAAGGAAGACTTTATTCAGAACTATTGCAATGTGGGAGAGGCTACTGAAATAGGCAAGTGGCACTGAACTCAATTCCAGATACACCAAAGACAACTGAGGATGTGTCTACAAATAGCAGAACACAGTGAGGGGCTCTGTGGAAGAAAATTGATGAGATTTCAGGGTAGGCACATTCTTTTAATTAATTAATTTATTAATTTATTTATTTTATTATTTTTTTTATTGTTACTAAAAATTTTTTTTTCCAGTGTTCCAAGATTCATTCCTCATTCCCCACACCCAGTGCTCCACGCTTTAGGTGTCCCCAGTACCCACCACCAGGCTCTCCCATCCCTCCACCCCCCTCCCTCCAAGTCCCTCAGTTTGTTTCTGTGTCCAAAGTCTCTGTTGTTTCGTTTTTCTCCCTAGATAACCCTAGTTCCCATTTACTTTCCTTCTCCCACTGTCCTCCAGTTTACCTCTCATGCACCGCAAGTAAGTGAAACCATGCGATACTTGACTTTCTCTTCTTGGCTTATTTCACTCAGCATAGGCGCATTCTTGTTAAAATGCATTTTTGCTAAAGATGGGTCGAGGTGATCAGATATCAGATAGCAATTGAGAGGGGATTCTAGATAGATTGGTTTACCATAATTCTTTGCTAAAACTGGAATTGAGAAGAGAGCCCAGAAATGCCTGACTGAAGTCTAGCTAAGGAGGGAGTCTTTCTCTCTCTCCCTCTTTCTTTCTTTCTTTCTCATCTTTCATCTCTTTCTTTTTTAGTTTCAGAATTCTCTAAGTGGCTACAGTACTGGAGATCTTGTTAGGACATAAGCATTCTAAAAGGCCTGTGTAAAAGACCTAATAAATTTCAGGAGACTCCCAGGACATCTCATTCAAATTACAAGTGCATTACTTGTTTCTTCTAATACAAATAAGAAGACTTGCTTTTGCAATTTTAATCATGAAAAAGAATCAAAATGTCTAGTGTACTTTTTCACATTCTGATTAAAAAACTAAAACCTGTTACAAATATTCCAGTGGCACTATGACAGTGTTTTCTTTTTGAACTATATTTATAAATATCAAAAATTAAATATATATTATTATATCAATTGCATTTATATGTGACTGCATTGCATATGTATATATACAAGTATACACAAATATACACATATATTTTATTAAATTATCTCTACATTATGAATTTTATTATTTCAATAGAAAAAAATTGGTAGGCATGTTGGTAACAGTACATTTCTGTTTATGATGTAATACCCAATTTGAAATTCTCAAATGAATTTTGTTGACATCTTTTCTCTTCATCTGATATTTTAAAATGAGTACTAAATAATTATATACATTTAAATGTTACAATTATCCTGGATGTGACAAGGTCCGGATGTGGTCATGCAGCTTGCTGCACCGTTCTATTACTGGCTCAAATAACATGAGTAACATTACTATGGAAATATAATTTTGTAATATTGAAAACTCTTGGAATTTTCTGGAATAAAAAGGGTACATGTTTCCTTTAGTTTGTATAGCAGTTACATTCTTCAAAATTTTAGTTTACATTAAATCATCCCAAAGTATTTACATACAAAGATTTAGTCTCTTAACTAAATAATTATAGATTCTCACCATGTGAATATTCATTGGGGCATTTGATGGGGAGCACTTTTTGTAGTGTAGGATTACAGAATATCTGGCATTAACAGACCTCATCTGTGAAATGCCATTAGTGCCTTCCAATCATTTTGACAGATGCAATACTCAGGAATTTCAAAAAAAAGGAAGCTGGTGCCATCATCCTTGAGAACCAGTAAGTACCTAAGAAAGACAAATGAAAATTTCAGTAAGATATCAGGAAATTGAAAAAGACCATAAAAATAAATTCAGTCATTCTACACATACTAAGTCCCAGGTATAAACTATGTGATGGTTACACATATTTGCTATGATATTTAGATATTCAGCTTCTATTTTTTATTGTCTATCTAAATGTTTTATCTACTGTCAGTCTCTTTCCTGGCTTTCCCTGTGATAATTCATGAAAAATTTTAGCTAAAGTTTTACTTGAAAATGCTCTCAATTATTATGTGGATTAAAAACAAAAAAAAGGGGGGAAGAACATAGTTTATGCATGTTGTTTGGTAAGCATGACAGTTAGCTCTATATCATATAAATGTTCTCATTTGAGTCACACTAAGATTTTATACTTTGCATCTTTTTTTTAAAAAGATTTTATTTATTTATTTGACACACAGAGAGAGAGGTCACAGGTAGGTAGAGATACAGGCAGAGAGGGGAGGACAGACTCCCGGCTGAGCAGAGAGCCTGATGTGGGGCTTGATCCCAGAACCCTGAGATCATGACCTGAGTTAAAGGTAGAGGCTTAACGCTCTGAGCCACCCAACCTCCCCCATACTTTGCATCTTTTTAATGAAAAATCTGAGGTTGAAAGAAGTTAATTAACTTTTCCAGGAGCCCTTGGTTATGAAAGAAATAATGTGGGTTTTCAGATATTTTGATGTGAAACTTTGACATGAAATTTGAACATAAATATTTAACTGAAGATATTTAAGTATAAATAAATATATTAAACTACTATTTTAATATTCAAATAAAATTACTTATATTGTATAAATTACATAGGCAGGGCATCTGGGTGGCTCAGTGGTTAAGCCTCTGCCTTCAGCTCAGGTCGTGATCTCAGGGTCCTGGGATCAAGTCCTGCTTCAGGCTGCCTGCTTGGCGGGAGGCCTGCTTCTCCCTCTCTCACTCCCACTGCTTGTGTTCCCTGTCTGGCTGTGTTTCTCTCTGTCAAATAAATAAAATCTTTAAAAAAAATAAAATAAATAAAATAAATAAATAAATTACATAGGCATATATGCTATTATTTTATTCTTTATGATGTTTATTTTCCATTTGCAAAGGTAATACAGAACATTTTATAATTCCTTCCAGAATTACTACCCAAATTTAACATTAAACATTTTTTAAAATATTTTATTTATTTATTTGAGAGAGTGAGAGAGAGCATGAGAGGGGAGATGGTCAGAGGGAGAAGCAGACTTCCCGTGGAGTGGGGAGCCCCATGTCTGACTCAATCCTGGAACTTGATCCTGGGACTCCGGGATCATGACCTGAGCTAGAGGCAGTGGATTAACCAACTGAGCCACTCAGGCACCCCTAACACTAACTATTTTTAAATAAACCATCAACAGTATTAAAAATATCCTACCACTTACCAAGACCACATTTAGTTTATAACTAATATACATAAATAACATGTTTCATGGAAATTAATTCCAATATATCATGAATATTTATATAAGTCAACTCAAGATAAGCCTACAGGTGATTTCAAATTACTATCTTATAAACTCTATTATAATTAATTTCAATCATTACATAAAATCAAATTATGTATAGTAACATTCAGTTGTTATTATCTTGATAATTCTATTACTTTGGTCAGGAAGTTTCCTAAAAACCCACACATTATCTGTTCTGCTCTAATACAATATATATGTTCTTAAAAATCACCCTGGCATACACATATGCAATTAAAATCACAGAGACACAATACACAAACTTCATCATTGACAGATAAAAAAAACAGGAAACTAATTAAAAATGGTAGCACACTGTTACACATAGTAAATAGTTAAATAAATAAATACTAATAATAATTATGGTACTTCACCCCTAAAATTTCCTGGTAAAAATGGGTGTTGGAGCAGTTATAGCTGGTAATTAGGAAGTAGTGAAAGGAGGGTTCTTTGTAATTAGATTATCATATCCCCCCAATGTGAATGGATGTGGTTCATGACACTAGTTAATTGAGGTGGTTGGTAGATACTGAAGTATGCCCAAGCACACACACCATGCATTCTGCGTGTTCCTATGTGCTGTATCCAGCTGGTTCATTTTCCTGCATCCACCTAACATTTCCCAAGCCCAAATTTTCCTCTTTACATTATACCCTAACTGTTCGAAAATTTATCTATCCTCTTGGAACAAATTCACATTTCAAACAGACATTATAGCAGAACAGACTATAGTTCATAAAACTATTTTTGTTTTGTTTCTATAATTTCAAATTTTTAATTCAAAGTTTTTAACGGTTAAATACTTTTTGTCTGTCAATCATCTTTAAGATCTTTAAGAAAACAAATATTTTCAAAATTACTTGATGAAGCAAATATATTTTACTAACTAAACTGGCACATATTATTCAATAATTTATAATAGAAGTGCATCCTTCTTAAAACACAGCAAAAAATTTAACATAAATTTGTAATTACTAATAATATTGAAATAAATTACAAAAGAGTTAAGAATTGTTTTGATTTTTCTGGTGCCTGGGTGGCTCAGTTAGTTGGGTGTCCAACTCTTGGTTAGGGCTCGGGTCATGATCTTGGGGTCCCGGGATCAACCCCTGGACAGGCTCCATGCTCAGTGGGGAGCCTGCTTGAGGATTCTCATTCCATTTCTGTCTGCCTCTGCAACTCTCCCTGCTTGTGTGCTCACTCATGCTCTCTCTCTCCAAAATAAATAAATAAAACTTAAAAAAAAATAACTATTTTGATTTTCCCAAGTTAGAAAAAATGCATGTATGTTTTATTTAGTCACCTTTTTGTTTCTGTATTATTTTCTGGAGACACTGTATTTTCATAAGGAAGTTCAGAGAATTTATGCTAGAACTTTTTGTTTGTTTTTGTTTTCCTTTTTTGGCCAGTGTTTATTGACTGAGTATATTAATGTTAGATTGTATATAATTAGTTCAGTGACTAAACAAATAGGCTGTTTAATGGATTAATAAGGAATAAGTAATACAAATTATTAAAGTCTAAAAAATTCTATCTAAAATTGTATTTTAAAAGATGAATCACCCAAAAAACTCTCTTTCTAATGATTGCTAGTTCCAACAATAAACTAAATTTCAGTTAGCGAGTCCATATGTCCCTTTCTATATACTAAAGCAGTCCCTGGAGTCTTTACTGTAGTTAATGAGCTCTTAGCTATTACCTGAGGAAAAGTATTTCTTAGTATATCAAAAGATATAAAAGGGATAATTGAGCTCAAGTTCTGGTCTAAAAAAAAGTACTGCTTTCATGATTCAACTTTTTTCTCTTTTTGGATTTTATGACCATATAAAATGGAACTTTTTATATCTGCTAGATCTGAATTGAGGTGACTTCCTAGTTTATAGCAATTCTATGCCCAGTTTCTAACAATGAGCACAGACTCATGATTCTCAGCCTGACGCACTATCACAACATGTTCCTCCATGAGCAGGGCTGAAGAAATATCTGCAGCCATGTCAGGCCCAAAGCAAATGAAACAGATTCAGTATTCTTTATAGGTTTAACAGTGAGGCTCAGAAAGAAAAAGGCACTGCACCTTTGTCCTCTGATTTGTTTACAGGTGGATTTTCCTCCCCTTAAGGAAGAAAAAATAAACTTTCTTTAAGTAGGAGAGAATGATGTTGCAATCATATGGCAGGAGACATGAGAATGAGAGCCTTAGTCATGACCGGAGGCCTGTTCCTGATTATAGTCTCCAGGACAGGAACTTCCAGCTGCCCTGCTTCCTAGAGATCCTTTTTTGAGTCTTTGAGATCCCCCCTATTTCCCCAAAGGTCTTCATTTACCCTAAAAGTAGACTTTGATTTTGGTTACAAATATTGGTAATGAGAGAGCCTTGATTATGAATGCTGCTCTACAAAACCAGATTTTTTTCATTTAATTTTAATTCAGGTGACTTAATTATGTCGATCTAGTGACTTCAAAAATATAGTGAGTAAGCACAATGACATAAAAGTCCAAGCATTATCCTACCAATTACTTATAATTACAAGAAAAAAATGTAAGTTTACAGTATTTGAGTTACAAATGAATTTAGTTAGCACAAATGATAGCAGGGTATCTTGCATGTGCCTTCTGATATAGTAAAGGATACGTTGCTTTTGAAGTATTCTTGCAAAAACATTTAACATAAAGTAACCAAGCCTATGAACTTACCATCCAATTAGGTTGCAAAAAAGGCAGGTCATATGGGGGCAGGTTACTTGACACCAACAGGAAACAATCCAACAAATTCAGGATGTAGAATATTCTACACAATAATAATAACTGATATGAACTCTCATAAAGTCACTATTGGTTAAAATGATGGTGAGATTGTTAAAGAGGCAAAAAGATATAATGACCTACCAACCAAATGTGAAGAATGAAATTGATTATGCACTGTTCTCTAAAAATGTGTAAAGGACAATTTAAATGAAAGTTGGATGAAGACTAGATATATTAGATTTTATCATAGAATTATCATGCAATTTTATAAAATTATTATTACATGTATTATGAAGGGGGAAAGTCAGAGCTAATAACCTGATCACTGAACTCATTAAGAGGAATCAAGTTAGGCTTTTTGGGAAGTTTTATTTGAATTACTATCAGAAGGATGAATAGAGGTTAGTTATCTTTTTCAACTTTCAAAGAATTTCAAAGATATACTGATTTAACTTCAAACTAACTTTTCTTCATTAAATTTTAGCATCATATGGAATGAAATCACTAATTATCCCTGCTAAAAATCTATTTCTAATCAAAGTTAACATCTTGATATCTAAATGGCTGTCTCTTAAGCCCTTCTAACAATACAATTGATTTGGCATTGACTTTTTATGCTGCATAAATAAAAAAATCTAGTAAGATCAAGGTGATCAAGGTCTAGAAAAGGATATTGGCAGTAAACTAAGAATCACACTTATATCTAAGGTATAAGAAAAAAATCAATATGATAGTGTCCACAAAACAGTCTTTCCCTGAAACATGAGCAAAATATGTATGCGAATAGATGAATCTGAGCAAAACAATAGAAAAGAAGATTCACAAAATGAATCACAGACTGTACATCTGGAGAAAATATTATTTGTAGAAGACATTAAAATCCAAAAGGGATAAAAATCTTGTTTCCCCAAAAAGCAAGTTTACAATTATTCCTCGTGTTGAAACTCAAAAAAAAGTTCCTATATGACTACAAAAATCCACATAAGTGAAAATATTTCTTTTGATACAGAAAATAACTTGTATACATAATACTCTAAGACAAAACTGGAATTCTTCAACTTCATACAATTATATGTCATGTATAATTTATGAAAGTCATTTCTCAGAAGAAAAATAATAAAATCGTAATACTTCAAGCTGTAATTTAAATGAAAGTTTTAGAGGATTATAGGCCAGAAACAGACTGAAATTAAGGTAGTCTCTGTCAAAATACAACCACTAATTCATTAAATATTTGTATTCACTTATTAGCAAATGGTCAACAAACACCTCCCTCCATTAGACACTTTGCTAGCATCAGACATAAAATTATGGAAAAAGAAATCTCTTCATCTTGTTGGACTTAGAGAAAATAAACATAGACATAAATCATTCCCAGTTATCAAAAACGGTTCATAGAAATTCAAACATGGTCTCAGTAAATTAGTAGAATGAACAGAGGGGACTTCGCTGAAGATAAAGAAGAAATAGAGGGGTGCCTGGGTGGCTCAGTTAAGCAACTGCTCAGGTCATGATCCCGGAGACCTGGGATCCAGCCCCACATTGGGTTCCCTCCTAAGTGGGAAGCCTGATATAGCTGTGTTTCTCTCTGCCAAATAAATAAATAAAATCTTAAAAAAAAAAGAAGAAGAATTAGAGAAGTATGCACATGATTCCTAAAATTGAACAAAGCTTGGACTATTTGGAGAATGAAGAGCAGTTTTTCCCCATCATTATGAGCTTGTGATTTAAGGAAATTAACAGATGAAAATAAAGCAAATTAATCATGGCTTTGTAGCCTGAGATGCAGAGTTTGTATTCCAAGTGATTTGAAAAAGAGAAGTGAAATGACCAAATTTCCACCATAATAGGGATCTGCTGGAAGCGGAATGAATATGGAGCAGCAGAGGTGGAGGCAGGGAGAATATTTTTGGAGTTTAATTTTCCTTAGATATCAGTTACCAACCTTCTTCAAGTTTTCTTATTTCAATAGTGAAGTCATCATTCCCAATGACCGAACGCAAACACCCAGGGGTTGTCATTATCTTTCTCTCATGAATTAAGCTGATGGTTGCAGATGAAGATAATTAGGCATGTTGTATATTATTTAGGAGATTAAATCAATAGGCTTGAAATGGATTAGACAGAGGCCCACAGGAAAGTGAAGAATCAACAATGGGTTCTAAATTTCTGGCTTATGCAAGTGAGCAAGTAATAACATCATTTGGTGACAAAGTGGACTTTTACTAATGCATGTTTTAAAATGCCAATGTCACACAAAATTGAGGACTGGAAAGTAAAACATCATAATGATGACATTGGGTTAATAGATTGTTGGCTCTTAGGAATATTTGTAAGTAAAGAGGAACTCTAGAAATTTATTTATTTATTTATTTATTTAAGATTTTATCTATTTGACAGAGAGAAACACAGCCAGAGAGGGAACACAAGCAGGGGGAGTGAGAGGGAGAAGCAGGCTTCCTGCCGAGCAGGGAGCCCGATGTGGGCCTCGATTCCGGGTCTCCGGGATCATGACCTGAGCTGATGGCAGTCGCCCAACCAACTGAGCCACCCAGGTGCCCTTTTATTTATTTTTTTTTATTTTTTTTTTAAAGAT